>KZ505987.1:114346-155436 GCA_002844005.1 Limosa lapponica baueri
TTTGTAAAGATTTCCTTAGTTTTTCAATGCTTGCAATACTGGTATAACACAACAAAGCTGAGACTGGAGTGTTAGTGCTGAACCTCTCAAGACACCAGCTGCTCCTGGGCCATATTGAAGCATTTTAGCCCACTTTGCCCTTGTGCTGCCTATATTGATTATCTGCTCCCCCTAAGTCAGGACTATTCCTTTTTATTTTTCAAGTTATATATTGTGTGCTCATTGGAATGTTTTGGTTTTCTTCCAATCACAAAATTTCCAATGAAATGGCAATGGAAATATTTACTCTGAATTCCAAAAGTTTTAAGGCAATCATTGTACAAGGTGTATTGGCATTGCAGCAGTACCGGCCTTAGTCAATGCTGTGCATTCTCTGCCCATAAGGAGTTTTAGATTTCTGAGTTTTTAGCAGTATTAAAACGATGAATATAAATAGTTTTACATAAAGACTTCACATTATTCTGTGCCATTTGTTATAATATTCTCTAGTTTCAGTTTAGATTGCTATTGCTAGAGGGTGTGAAGAACAGTGCTGGATTACTTGGACAACTTACCTGAAGTATGTAATTTCTTTTTGTTCCCAGATTACTCCTATATGCAGAATTTCTCACTGTCAGGAGCGCCCCATGCTGCTTAAAATGTCAAGTGCTGACCAATTCCTCATCTCCACTGAGATGTTAATCTTAGGGGAAATTTCATTTGTGAAGAACTTAGCCTAATTGCTGGCTGTTATCTGAGCACCACGGAGGAGCCTGGACCCCTGAGAGCAGTGCAGCATGAGCCCACACAAGCAGCAGCAGCACTGCTCCTTGGGACAGAAGGTGACAGGGGCTGGTGGAGGGCTCCTCACCCACTCACTTGGCGCCTACTCACAAGCAGCTGCTGCAACGAGGGACTGGGGCTGGAAGCTGCGTGAGTAAGGTCTGGGTTCTGTGATACACAAGTTGCAAGATCACATCCCAAAGGCACAGGTACGTAGTAGGAGAAAGCGTGGGATAGTAACTCACTGTGGGTTGATGGTAGCTGTGGGATGCTGCTGGGGTTGGGGTGGTCATGGGTGCCTGCAGCACATGGCAATTTCAGGCAGTTTCTTAACCAGTGAAAGATGAATAAATTGAGGGATACACAGTGGCTGTGCTCGTACTAGTGTGGGGCAAAGGAGGGGGCTTGTAGAGAAACCTAAATCTGCGTGCATGTTGTAGTGGTTTTACTTAGATTAGCTCTAGTCTCTTTCTGTCACTTGCAGATTCTGTGCTTGGTCGCAAGTATTAGATCTGCTCCTTTGATTTAATCTGAAAGCAGTTTAGTTTGTACAACCCTAAACTGTTCCATGCTATGAAACACCATATGGTAAATCAGGATCATGGGGAAATTTGCTTCAAAAAATGTAATCCTGATGAAGCTACAAAGCTGAATTAGATGCACCTGTTGCTTGTTGTGGCTGCAAGTGGATGCACAGACAGCAACTGGGGCTCAGTTTACCACCTCATGATCTTGGTTGGGTGTCTGAACCCTATAATAAGCAGATCAGAGAGTTGAGGTATGTTGAACCTGCTAACAAGGTCAGTGAGTTGGAGTTTAAAGCGAGGCAAATGGACATGAGGACACTCTGCACTCCTGGTCCTCCAATTGTGCAACTAAGAAATTGTCAGAATATTTCATAGTCTTGCTTTGGCAGTGACTTTTGGGAAGGATGATGTTTACCTTAATCTTATTCTGGTGTGCTGCTAGGAGTAAACACCTGTATCTGGGCCACGTGTTTGGTGTGCTTCAGATGTAGCCTGACTGAGCAATCAGGCTCAATGATTGCTGAGCCTGGCTGAGCAACTGATCTGAGAAAATGAGAACCTGAGCATAAGCACAATCCATTTAGCCTAAACCTTTATCTATTAAAGTAAGACTTCTGTTAATTTAAAATATACGTATATTTGCACAGCAATATTCTCAATTTAAAGCAAGCTTTTCAAACCGTGAGTTATTCTCAGAATTATTTACTGATCCTTTTTCAGTTTGCCAGCAGCTTTTAGGCAACAGAACAGAAAGTACTGCCACTGGGTATAGTGGAAATAAACTTCCCTGCTATTTAAGGTCCCTTGCTCATACAGAGAGAGTAGTTTCTTTCGTTGAGGGGTCACCTTTGGAAGTCTATTCAGTTGAATATCCTATCTGATTCCTGAACCCTCTTCTGAAGTGTTGTATGGTCCTCAAGGCCTGAAGCCAGTCTCAGTGAACCTTGTTTACACATGTAAGCCCTCAGTGTTAGTCTTGAGTCTTTGATGGCTGGCCTTGTGTTTTGTTATGATGAAACATGTTGCCCAAAATAACATGGCTTACCAGGCAAATGGGACTTCTGCAGACCAGTTGTCTGTCTTCATTATTGTTTACTACTTTAGTTATGTCAGCTGCAAACTTTACCAGCAGTGACTTCGTGTTTTCATTTAGACTGATGGTTAAACATCAATAACAAAGGTGAAGGGTGCTTAGCAAGGATATGTCCTTTGACTACTGTTATGTCCCTGTAGAGTAATGATTTCCAATTTAAGGTTACTTTCTCAGACGCAACAATGAGCCAGCTTTTAAAGCAGTACTTTTTACTACAATAGCAGACTGTGCCCTTTGATGTCTTGTGATGACCTATTTTCTCTTAAGAAAAAAATAATCAGTCTAGGTCTTCCCATTATACAGAAATTGTGTAATATTTTTTTATTCTAGAAGAAGGTTCTATTTACCTGCCACTTTACATGACTTTCTGCAAGTAACATTAAGATTTTAGCATCTCTCTTCAGGGATTGTCTGGCAGGTAACTGGTTTTGTAGTATAAGGAGGTTTTTAAAGGCTTTTTTTTTTTCTCTCCCCAGATTATAGCATGTGATCCTTACACTGGTTTGAGGCAGGAATATGCAACTAGATGGTAAGTATAGTTAAAACCTCTCACTTGGTGTCAGTACATCGTTTCATAGTTGTAAGCACAAGTATCAGTTTTGTCTATTTTTATTGAGAACTTTTTTTGGATACAGATGTATCTTGTGAATGAAATTAGTGTTATAAGGGGTTTTTTAGTCTTCCAGAAATACTGATTCTTTTATTGTTGGAAAAAATACAGGTGTGAGCATAGAATGGGATGTCTGGTTTCTAAGATACAACTATTCAATTGTATCATCAGAGAGATGAAAAGGGGAAAGAAGCAGAGACAATAGGTATCAGTATGTGAGAAAGGAGGAGTGGGGCTAGGAGTGTGGAAACACTGCCTCTTCTTTCTTGTTTCATAATAGTATTAAAGTAACAGGTGTTTGATGCACTTTTTGTAAATAATATTTTCCCTAAAAGAAACAACTTACAATTCCAACATTTGACACTCTGAATACAGATCTGATCTTTTTGAATCTAAAACTTTTTGGATACAGTCAGATATCTTAACTTTAACAGAAAGTAAAATTTAGTTAAAAATCAAAGATAAATGGACTATAACCGGAAATAACAAGGAAGTCAACTGACTTGAATGTGTCCTATTCTTGGCCATAAAAGAGGTGCTGATTCAAGGTGATGCAAAAGACAGGGGCAGTGATGAAGTGATCCAAAATCTAAGCAATTAAACAAAGTTGTATTCTTCTTCACAGAATCACGGAACGATATGGGGTTGGAAGGGACCTCTGGAGATCATCTAGTCCGACCCCTTGACAAAGTGACAAATGTGCTTGTTGTGCTTGCTGACAAAGTGACAAATAGTACTATATGTGGAAGTACACAAAGTGTATGTGGAACTCAGCTTTGCCAATTCACTAAGTACAACATAGTATTGCCACAATTGAAGGCCTGTCTGCTAGTTGCTGCACTAAATTTAGCTAGCTAATATATTTCTTTTAAATATGTTTAAGCCAGTATAAATAAGCTAATGTAATCAATACTTAGTTTAATTTTATCAGGCATTAGCTCATACTTTCCAGAAGTTACTTTTCTCATTAATTCATTAGCTAGGTGTTAGTCATGAAGTTCAGGATCAAGGATCAAAGATCAATGTTTCCTGTAGAGTCTCAGATCTTCAGAAAGGGAATTTGAGCCACTCGCAAATTTAGCTGAGTAATAGTAGCATAGGTTAGGAGTTCCTTAAAAGGTTTTCAAAACCAATAATTAGATGTTTCTGCCTAGAACTCCAGTCTGGGATTTGTGTCTACATAAATTCATTGGAAATACCAGGTTCTGGTCTAAACTAAAGACTCAGCGTATATTTTACCATTAAAGTCACTGTGTCCCATTCTTTGGGGAGCGTATGTCAAATTTACACAGTAGGACTAGTGAGACCATGCAAATGACTGTTAATTACTAGGTTAAACAAATATGTTTCTAAGCTATATCCTGGATGCTTTTCCGAAGAGGAAGCTTTGATTAATGAAGTATCTTTGGCTTGTAAAGTAAGCACAGAAATATTTCCTGTCACCAAATTCTTCCCAGTAGCAGGATAATGATATCGGGAATTTGGCAGTTCAGCACACTCTTTTCTGCTTCTGGTCTTCATGAAAGGCTCCTAGACATATCCACTGTTGTAGAGATGGCTTTCATGTCTGCCTGTAAAGCTAATTATATTTCCAAATGGGTTTTAAAATGAGAAAATACAACATTAGAGAGATCAAAGGAGAAAAGAGTTAATATGTTCAGACATATTTTTGTTACTTAATGTTCTTTCATGTCTGATACAATTGTTGAACTGTTGAATTAAATCTAAAAGGTCTCACCAGAAGGGGAGGTAGGATGTTACTGTTTGAGTTCATGGGAGTGCTGCCATTGATTATCACCAAGATCATAATTACAAAAGTTGAACAGTGATATAGTATTGTGGTAGTTTATGGCAAAATATGTGATAGAGGATGCTAACCTACATAAAATGAAGGTACTTTTTAACTTTAAAAGCCATTGATCCAGTTGCCCGAAAGGTTTTGGCTTTACTTGACAACTAACAGCTAAAGCAAAACTTTAATCATGGTTTACTCATATAAAAGTTCATGGGACATTCTTGCAGAGGAGTGATGCTATCATCTAGTTACTACTTTTTATTTTGTTTTACTTTGTTTAACTCTGTCTCCAGTCAGTCCTCCTGTTGCACTGTAAATGTAAAGTCACACTTCTTGAGCACACTGGTTTAGTTTGATAACTGTCGTCTCCTCCTTCCCATAATGTTCTCTTCATAATATATTCAACAAATGCAGTTTGCTACAACTTCTTATAGATACTGTTGTGGGAGGGTTAAAGAACATGTTTGGCCATTTATATATTGATGGAGCACTTGTGTCATTTGGAACCAGAGACCAGACTGATGTCAGTGAAAAGAAAAGCCTGCTCAAATTCCCAAAAGGTTTGCCTAATGTACTAGTGTATCATCTTGCTAGCGGTTGCCTTTCTCTGGCAGAAACCCAAAGTTAGCAGCTGAAGAAGGGATGAGATAATGACCTCTGAAATATTGATCTGGTATGCTGGCGATGCAGCAGATTTCCCAATAGTGAGTACAGCACTTCAAGTTTGTTATTCATTTTGAACAACACATCTAGTGTATAACCTGGCTATGGATTATCCTCTGTGGGGTGTACTGCTGTACACTTGTAGTTGATGTGTAAAAACTAAAATGTTTTGCTGGTTTTCTGTTTCACTAGTGCTGCTGGTGAATTGGTGAACATGTGACAAGGAGAGGAATGATGACATTGCCTCTCAATGTGTGGCTATGCATTATCTGCTCTATTTCCATTCCCCTTTTCTCCTTGCCCTGCTTGAATAGTGACGGGCCATATGCTTCCTGACTTATTTTTAAATCCTAAGCAAGTTTGATATCTCTGTGAACATTGTAGCTACGTTTTCATTTCTTCTTTCCTACCACCACCTGTGCAGAGAGATAATTGAATTGTCAATGCTTCTTTGGGATTGAGAAAGTAATTCATCTTTACTAAGTGCTTTAGTATATAGGCAGCATCAAAAGTTTTTTAACTACAGTATAGCTTATGGCCTGGAGAAAAGAATTTCTGTGATGGTACAGTTAAGGGAAAATAATATAGCCTAATACAGAGAAGAAACAAAAATGTCTGTAGTATCTGCTACTGAACAGTTTGAGGCAACATTGGAAGTACTACAGTAGACAGTCCTTGTGGTAAGCATATCCACTGCCTAATCTTGGGCTGAACTCTTGTCACTGATACAGCAGTGGAACTGCTATATACTTGCACAGTTAGTATGGTCTTAAGACCATGCAGTAGGTGTTTCCAGGAAAATAAGTGGCACATTTCTTATTTCAAAATTGCAATCAAAGGACAGGTAAATGAAAGGTAAAAAGCGAAAACTGCCATCTGAAAGTACTTATCTTCTGGTGGTGCTAAGATAATGATAGGGTATACGTACACTGTTACAAAGAGAACAGCATTTCTAGCCTTGACTTACCTTTGCTGCTTTTGCTGCTTTCTACCAGCAGCCGCATGTGAGAAGTAACTAAAAATTTAAGCACTTCCAGACTTGCAATTCATTTTTTTACATCCACCCCCCCCCAAAAAAAAAAAAAATACTGAATTCTTTCTCTGTTCCTCTCCATAAATGAGAGGAAAAGTGGGAAAAGTGGCCATATGCTTTCTCTTTAACTGAAACTAACTTTAACTTTGAGATACATGATATGAGGTATATTTTAGTCCATTCTGTTGGGTTTATATCACATCATGCAGTGCTGTAAAGCAGAGATGTATGGGCTAGCTGCAGAACTAGAAAGTGGGATAGTTGTATGAGGAAGATATGAACAGGTATGCCTGAAGCATGCCAGGAACTGCCATTGGAGGCAAATGGAGGGAAAAAGAGAGGAGGCAGAAACAGAGGGTGGGGTGCTGTTGTCAGAAGACTGTCTTCAACTCTAAAATACGTTCATATGGCTTTAACTGTAAACTAGAACTGAATACATACTGTTAAGTGGTTTAGGGATGATCTGTTTTAAACTTATCAGGCAAAATCTATTGTGACATGGCAAGTCCTTTAGAAAAAGTGTGTTACGTCAATGTATTTACAAGTTTCCGTGACAGAGTTAATCTTATTGGGAGAGAACTCAAATATGCAATCTTCTGTAATCATTAATTGCATATTCCTGATTCTTTGAGTCACCATACTGACTCTTCCATGAATATAGTCAGAGCTGATATCAGAACATATAATTAGTTGTGTTTATCCTCTTAAAACACTGACACGACACTTGATTTTTCTAGGCCTATGACACAGAGCACCATGTTCTGACTTAAGGAAAATGAACACTAGCTAACCAGAGGCCTAATGAGACCACTGTCCAAACTTCTGGATGTAACTTAAAAAGCAAAACTCTTACTGCTTTTGCAGCATCGTCATGTGTGAAATGTGCTGATGTGGTCACTGTTTTCAGTTACAGGTGGCAGTGTGGAACTGAGGTTCCAAACTCAGACCAGGATTGGAGGAACAGCCCGAACTCGGGCATTTTTGTTGTGATGACTAAGAATGTCAAGTGGCAAATAACACCATTCTTGGAGTGTGTTATGCTGGCAGAGCCCTGGAGCCTAATGTGAGGTTAGTAAGCATGCTTACTGTTTGCTGTGAGAGCAGTGTTCATGCTGAGCAAGCTTGCATTCAGCCATCATTGCAGACTAAGTAATGTTTGCAGGGGGGCAGAAAGGGTGTGGGGAGGTTTTTTTTGGGGGGGGAAAGTTGTGAGGGGGACAACTGGCTTCTTAATTAGTGACATACAGGCCATAAATCCATCCTACTAGCAAGCAAATGAGCCACTCAGCTACTAGTGTGCACTCTGTCAAACCCACTCATTCCTAGCTTCATATCCTGTATCAATTACTGTGTCCTGTGTGGCTCCCCTGTCTCATTTTCACTCCATTGGTCATCTGCCCAAATTCTTTTGAAGTGGGGGAACAGGGAGCAGGCAGGGAGGGACGCAGGATTCTTGTTACAAACCTGGATGTGAGACGACACATTTAATCCTTAGGGCAAAAGTACTCCAGCGACAGTTAAAATGAAATTGTTATTCAGTCTCCTCAGTCTATTCCCTGAAATGGTATTGTTTATGACAATCCCTTAACATTATGTCATGAGTTTGCAAATATACAAGCATGGCATATGATCATCCTCCTAAAAGGAATAGCGAAGGCAGCAAGAAGAAACAAATGCCGTCTTGCAGGTTTCTGTTTCAGTGAGGGTTGTAGCTATCACTGTCAATGATGTCAAGGTTATACTGAAATGTGTGCCCAGTGATGTATTTCTTGCTACTTGCCTCACTGCCGAGGCAGCAATTCAGTCAACGCCAGAAAGATCATGAAGAGGTAACTAGTAGCTTTGCCTCACTTCCAATGGAGAAAGCAGTGGCACTGTGTTGATTATAAGAGCTTTCTGTGTGTACAATGCTCAGCACAATTGGACCAGATCTCAAATTACAGAGTAGGGGGCCTTTTGGGATTGCATTAGCACAAATGAATCAGATTGTTCAAAGAAACCAAATAACTCAAGCATCTGGTAAATGTAGCATCTAGATAATATAGATGTAAAAGTTATTGTATTGTGAACAAATAAAGTGGCCAATGCCTAATCTTCAAAGGAAAGGACAAAGCTCCAAGTCATTGGAGAACTATCAGTCAAACAGTGGCCCAAACTCAGCTGAGAGCTCAATACAGGGACTGAGTTCTAGCTCCTGTTATTTGCCATCATCTTTAACTGGACTGTTCAACTAAATAAAACTTACAGTTAGACTAAAGAAAATTGTCCTCTGTGAAAGCTGGATTTCACATTAAACTCCACCATGTTGTTCTCTCTTGAACTGTTTTTATTTCTTTCACTTCTCGAAATAAATCAGCTAGACTTATGCTTCTCTACTTCCCTGGAAAGTTCTCTAATGACCAAATTTCAGAATTGCCTGTTTCACCGTTTCTCCCAATTTTTACTATTCCCTGACATTTCTCTACTTGCCTGATTCCTCATATCTTAGACAGTTTGTGGATGAATTTATATTGGCTAATGATTTTAGCCATGACAGAGTTCAGACAAATTTCTTAGGACTCACTATTTAAATAAACAACAACCAAAAAAAAAGCACGCAAACTCAGTTATCAGTCTTCTAATTTACATAGCATCCCTCACACTTAGCGTGTGATGTTTTGAAACAACCATTTAAGACTGAAGGCGGTATCAGGCCAACACATCTTGGTGCCTAGAAAGTCAAGCTCTGCCAAACCAGGTGAATGTTTTGTGAATGCCAGTGTATCCGTTCATGTAGAGGCCTTCCAGCGTCACCTGGTCAGCTGTCCTGGACAGTTCCTTTTTTGTGACTCATCAGGGAATTTGGATGTTCAGAAGCCTCACCTCTCCCTGATGACTCAAATAAGGCTGGCCAGGAAAGCAGCAATGAATCCTCAGGGAGTGGATCCCCACCAAGGATATGCATGACTGCCAGGGGAGGTCAGTGGTCTACTTCTGGTTTGCTTGACAAACAGAGGAGACAAGGTTTCTGTGCTTATGCTGGAGGCCCTAATGAGTGGAAAATGGTGGCTATAGACTCTCAAGAGATGTTTCTGAAGCCTCCAAGGAACTAGGAGACAAAAGTATTCCCTCTGTGGGTTTCGCCACTCACCTGGTAACAATACTGAGGAAGTTATCTAGACCCATGCTTTTAATTGAACAATCTGTCATGAAGATTTCCTTATCTGAGTCTCAATTTTTTTAGGCTTAGAATATATTCAGAATTTACCCCTTAGTTTAATTCGGTCAAGCTTTAAAATGGTCATAGTTGAATCAATGCAAACCATCACATAAAATTCTTCCTTTTTTCAGTGGCTAAGTCTGAAATGGCTTTAAACCAAAATAATTATAAAATAAATAGGAATAAGAATGTCTGTTGCAGATTTACCCTGTCATGCCCTCAATCCTTTCTTGTGTAGGCAGTCCTTGAACCCATTTGTCAATTTGTGCATGTTTATAAAATTGACATTGAGATTAGTATTCATGAACTGCCTTTCAGCTGTTAAATAAAATACTGTGTAAGGCTATATATCAGAATTCCAGTGTGGGGCCAACCAGAGTAAAAATGAAGTATCTTGCAAGTAGAGCATGAGACTTGCCCTGGAACTGAAGGCTGAAAAATCCTCTCTTAAGGTAGGCTAGAATCATATACCATGTCCTCATTCGGATTTTAACATCAGTACTCACTTGTATTTGTTAATTTGGAAGTAACAGCACTTTGAATTTCATGTTAAATATGCTGCCAGGGGAATATTATAGTGATGGAAGAAAAACTTTTTTGGCATGGCAAATGGATAGCTGTAGTCCAAACATTGAGGAAATACTGGTTTTCTCAGAGTGTAACTGTGGAAGCTGAGACAGATTTCTGCCTCCCACGTCAATAGTCCATCTGTGGCTGTTGCCCTTGCACAGTCATGTCTGAGCAAGTCTGACACAGAGGTGCTGAGCTCTACTTAATACCCCTGGACTTAGTGCTCTGAAGAATTGGACCGCCTATTCTTACAGTCTCGAATTCAGGCGTGCTGGCAGAGTTGGCTTTTTCTGTCCCTGACTTTAGTAAGAGCAAGCATCTTCAAAAGCTAGACTAAGAGGATTTGTGTTCCCCCTGCCCTTTCCTTTCTGTGTATTCCCAAGAGGAATGTCTGCCTGAGAACTGGAAACACAGCCACACTGACATGCGAGATTTCTGTTTGCTAGTTTTCATCTGTCCTTCTGTCCTCAGTGCAAGTGTTGGGCTTAACTCAGGGTATCTTGCCCAGTCAGGCAGTCTGGGAAAGGCTGGCAGTTGTGTATGAGGGAGGGGGGGAAAAGAAAGGGTGTTATTTTTGCAGAGCTGTAAATCCAGCACCTTTTGCCAGTGCTGCATTCTTTTTTTATTGCTTGTTTCTAAGAAGCTATTGCTGCAACAGCACTGGCTGCAAACAGGATCTCATTTACTCAAAGTTCATGACGGGACAGGTTGTGCATTTTGCACATTTGTGGGACACTTGTAAAGGAAATACAGAGCGCGCTTTCCAAAAGCTTCAGCTTGAAATGCAACAGTTTCCATGCTGCCTGGAGCTTCAATGTCAAAGAGATTTCTATTTTTAGAGAGAGATTCTACTGAAAGAGCTATATAAGGCTGTGCTGGAAGACCATTACTTTTCTATAATATATGAGAATACTGGTTACTTAGTGGGTGAAAAAAAATTCTGTGTAAAACTGGAAATCACAAAGATACTCTGACTTGGGTGTCTTTTAGGGGGTGAGGGAACTGGGATGAGAACTGAAGATGCAGTATTTAGTTTTTAATACTCTAATTTCCAACATGTTCTTGAAACAATTGCTTTAGCCATTAAAAACATCAGAGAAGGCTCTTTATCACAAGTGATGATGCCAGAGAGAGTTCCAAGCACAGTTTGGTGCCAAAAGACAACTTACTATGCTAACAGATGAAAATAAAGGGAAAACCCAACAAATTGCTGTCACGTCCTTCATGGGAAACTAGGTAAAACTTGATGTTACAGATTCAGTCTTTCCATCCACATTTTTCTTAGTTATCCAGAGTACAAAATGCACCTAAACAGATTGGGTGCTGCAGAAAACCAATCAGATAGAGTGGTCGGGTGGGGTAAGAATGGTAGTCATAGTTAATGGCAGAAGAACGGAGCAGTGTCTGGAATGCTAGCTTGCTAGGGAGCCTTCTTTTGAAGCTTATTTTTTCCTCATACAGAATCATCCAGAAAACACATAGTTCTGTTATCCTTAATCTCTCTTTTTATATTAATAGATAGTCAAAAGGTCTGAACAGAATTGGTCAAACCTGTGTTCTCAATTAACTTTTGCGATGTCATTTCTACTGCACTTTTAAGAGGAACTGTTTGGCTTCCAGGGAATAATTTGTCTATGAAACATGGGAGACTTTCTGGTCTGGTTGAACTTTCAGAGGCAGCCCAAGTAATATTGGTTTTAGCAGCTGTTGCCAGTGTTAGCACAGGAGTTGGGGCCAATGTGGTTTTGCTTGAGTAAGGACTAGATGAGGTAACAGAGCTAAATTAAGGACAGCGGGTCCATTTCTGCTGTAGTCTAACACAGCTCCTGTGATGAATTCTAAATTGGAGACAGGAATGAACTGATGCTGGTCTTAATTTGTCTTGGGTTTCTACTTCTGTTTTTATATTGTCTAGCTAGCTGTGACATAGCCTGCTTGGCTTCAGGTGAATAAAATTATGAACAGCTAGACTATTTGAATTAGGGCTGAAAAAACACAGCAACTGGAAGTGATGTGTGCATTCCAGTAACAAAAGGAAAGACAGCAGCCTTGTGTCATGCAGAAGACAGGACAGACTAGACAGTGGCAAAGCAGAAGCACAGGCAGCAATTGCTGAATAGGTTGAACTAGGGAAATTCCTTCATCCATCCACCCAATGCACTGAACCAGGAATAGCAGGAGAAGTAACATTTGACATTTGTTATTCAGAAGAAATAGAATTTTTGACATTGAAATGTGCATTTGGAATGCTTTTGAATACACTGACATACCAGTCCTGGCTTATTATTATAAGTACCAGAAGCAGTTCAAGTATTTTGGGGAACTGCTGCTCTAGCCAAACTATTGTGCACACTGGTACCTTTGCAGATCTATTGGTGAAATCAGCTTTATATACTAACTATGCTGCTTTTGAATATAGGGCAGGAACAGAGCAGTTGGATGGCACTACTGGCATTTGTCGTGTTGTAAGTACAGGGACTGCACCTAAAGGAAGTAAATTAGAAAGAGGTCTGTTAGCTGAAGAGGGGGAGGTGAACGGTCCCAGCTCCCGGCGCCTTTAAACAAAGCAACAGTGCCCCATAGCGGCAAATGGGCAAGAATTCGACAGCTGGTTTTAGTGAAAAGCTGCCAGAACAGTGTTCTGTTCCTTTGTCATTAGAACATCTAGCAGCTGGATGTGAGCTATAAAAATTTTAAGATAATTGAAGGAATTGTAAGGGATTAATATAATAAACGTAAGGAACTTGGTCATAACTCTACAGTATGGTTCTGCTAAAGGCCTTTTGCAATGTCATATTCATTCCTGCAGTAGCACCACAGAAACCAGCTCCTCATCCTTCCCAGTCTGTGTTAAAGAACCTAACTCTACTTCGAGTCAAAACTTTCTTCTTCCTGTCTCTTAACGAAGTGCTTCTATACCTTCTCTTGCCTCACTGAGAAAGCACCCAAGAAATCTTCTCATGGCAGTCCCTCTTTCTTCCTAAATGTCATCAGTACTGCTGGCTTACTCTGCAGCAAAGACATGTTCCTAATTTGATCCACTTTGCAGCTGTCTCAGGCAGGAATCCCAGGCTGCCTCTCCCCAGTTCCTGAACAGTTTCCTTCTGGGATTAAACAAATCTCTACACTGTTTCCCGAACAAGTAACTGGTTTAGATTTTAGACATTAATTTTGACTTTTGTTGGCTCTGCGTTCAGATGGCAATGGACTTTATCCTTGTAGTTTTTATTAATAAACCTAGCAATTTTATGATATTGATATGATATTGAAAAGACAGTTGTTAAAATGTTGTACATCTGGTCAGTCAGTTGTCTTAAGGTATTCTCAGTTAGCTTTGTCAGTGTGATTTCCACTGAAAGTTTCATGCTCTACTTGTAAGATACCGTTCTGCATTTGTGTTTATTTTGTTAGCTGTTGTACAGAAAGAGATTAGAACTGGTAATTGCTAAATAAATGAAAACCGTCATTTGATCAACACTAACTTTTTAATAGTGACATAAATCAATTACATACGGTATTTCCATTTGTAACATGGGAATACAAATACATTAATATACAGATGCTAAGTCCAAAGCAATAATAAGCTCCACGGTTAACTTTTGGACCAGAGAAAGGGAAATCTTAACTGAGGTAAGGTCTCTTTTGGTTTGTTTACAGCAGGGTAGATAAGTTTGCATCACTTGAACTTTTTCCCCTACATCGGCTGGGTATGTTGAGGGAAAAAATTGAAAGAGGTGAAAACCAAGGAGACGTGACTTCAGGCCTGAAATTTTAGTCAGCATTGATTGATCGTCTAAAATGTTGCATGCAGGGGTACATATTTGATCATTCAAATTGGCTTATCTTTCTATTTTATTTGTAAACTCTTATTTTATATTAACTTCAAAATTTGATTGAATACTATTAGAAACTGACTCTGCAATTTTTTTCTTTAACTTTATTCTAATGTCTAGCTCTCACACACCTCTAGATAATCCTGGTTCTGTTTTCATTGCATAGTATTCTCTAGTCATGTGAAACAATAACGTATTCTGCAAATTGAAAGGAAAAATGTCTTTAGAGGGTATAGTGAGGGAGGTGGAAAGCCCAAGCTGTTCTTTAAGACACTCTGAAAAAAAGTGGCATCTTCTTATGGAAGGAGGAGATTTGTAGGAAACAAAATTAAGCAACATCATTATACTGTAAACAAACACCATCAGTGTAAGTCACGATTGTACAATAATTTTTTCAGGCCTCCTCTAAATACCTGAAGGTTAACTCAGCAGTACAAAATGCAGAATGTTACAGGAAACAGCTGTATTGTGTGTGTGTGTGTTTGTGTAAGCCTGAATTTAGTTAAGGATAAAGATTTGTTTGAAAAGTCACTAACTTCCAAAACATTTATAAACTTATTACTAATCCTGAAGTCCTTTTGTGTAGCTGTTTTAGGAACATATTTGCCATAGTACTTGTTCTGAGAGTCCAAAACAAGAAGTTAAACAAACGGGGTGAAAGAAATGAGTCTGACGGAAATGCTAAATAATTATTTTTCTATTAGAGTACTTCTAAGTTTGGAAAAAGCAACTGTCTAGGCAATGCTTATAATTCTTTTATTATTTATTCAATATTATGCTATTTAAGATACTAGAGTAGTGGGAACAATGTAATGTGGGCAGACAAGCATTTAAAAAAACAAACAAACAAACAAAAAACCCCAAAAATGCAACAAGGGTGTTGGTCAATATACAGTCCCCAGCAGGAGTTGTGTATATCCTGTTGTCCAGAAAGGTGAAGCTCAAAACTTTCCACAGTCACTCTTATTTAGCTAGCCAGTATCAAGGAGTACTACTCAGTTTTTATGAGGCCCTTGCAAGTGTGTTATTCAAGTGCCTTGTACTTGGTAGTCTTGCCATAAGCAGGCTGTAACAGCTCCCTTTCACTTCTCAAGTATTCACCCTTTCAAAATTCTTGTCTCGGACTAAATAAAGATTTCTGATAATTTCTTGAATAGTATGAACATTTATTTCCAGAAGAGCAGAAGAGTCTTAGGGGGTTTGTATCCTGGATTTTTTTCCCTTACCTTTCTCCCTCCAGCGTCTGACTTCAATATTATCTTTAATGACTTCCTTTTGGTAATATGTGTTTGTATGTAATCATATGTGTTTGTCATTAAAACTTTATATGTAAACATCATATATAATGAACATCAGGTAAATGTGGGAATTTGTTGGCCTTTCACCCCACTATTCTTGCTTTCCTATGGAAAAAAATTCTGATAAAAATTATATTGGATTATCATAAAGCATACATATAAAACCATAGCTGACACTATTAGAATTGTACTTTAACTAGTTTAACTTCCGTTTCTAGCTCTATAAAGTTGGTGTGGATTTTTAAAGTACAGTAACCATTCTTTTTAATATGTTGGTCATATTTCTTTAAAGAAAAACCGTACATGAGAACTGCACACATAGAAGATATATTGTTCTGAGATTTTACTGAAGGGTTCACTTTCATGTTCAACCATGCGAATGCTAAATGTTTGGACAGGGCATCAAAACTTCCTAATATGGAGGAAGATATTTTTTATTCTGAGAACAGTGTTAGAGACCATTCAGTAGTGTGTCAGCAGAAATAGCTGGCTACTGTCTGTGTAGCACAATCCTCACAGTGGGGAGTATCCTCTATATGTCTTTGAGAGGACCAAGGTAATAATGGTTGTGTGTAAGTGATCATGGCCATGGCAGCTTTGGCCACAATAGGGTCACTGTGTATAATTATTTTTTTTTAACATGTCAGTGTATATATATCCATGTTAGACGTCTGAATGCAAGCCACATGTATGCTGTAACAGACAGGAGGACAATAACTGATCTCGACTGGGTTCTTTAGGCTGTCTTGTGTCAAAATAGAAAGTAGTTGAAGTAGCTGATAGTGATGATCAGAAGAGCTGAAACTGTCATTCACCAGCCATGTGTACAGCTAAGACGCAGAGTAATGTCTAGGGAAGAGGCTGTGCATTTTACTAAGAAAGTAAAACCAGTATCTGGAGAGGGAGGAAAGACTGAGAGCTACCTGGCAGGGAGTGGGCAGTGTTCAATATGAGTGGGTAAAGACAGTTTTCCAAACACAGTCTGAATGTGGCTGCTTAAGAAGCAGCATCAGTGAGGACTCTTTCAGAATACAGCATATGATAGTTGCTTAAAATGAAAACTATTTTTACCAAAAATGCATAAAACCAACCCTCAGTGTAGAGTACTTCCTGAAAATTATTAATCAGCTGGCGTTAGCTGCCTCTCTTCCTTATCAGTTTCTCTCGGCAAGTTACTATGATCCCCAGAACATCTTAAGCTGCAGTGTATATTTTGAACAGTGAGAAGTGCTTAACAAGCTGTTGAATTGGGATTTGCATATATGCAATGTGAAATTACACTATTGGAACACACGTGATTATATTGTCACCAGCTGCTATCTTGAGATAAAAATATACTTGCCATTTTCACCTGGTTACTGCCCTCGTTACTGTTGTTATACTTCTCATGAGTTCAATGACCTAAGTCCTATTACATTATGCCATTGCATCTTAAATACATCAAATGTTTATATACAAGTCACAGGTTTTTTTCAGTAAAGTCTATGCTGTACTGAAAATCCCCCTGTATACTAAACCCAGTTCAAAAGCTGCTTGCACTTTTAAAATCTGGATCTGTATGTCATGTTGATCATCACCAGAAGGCCCAAATATCTCTTTGAACAAGCTAGCTTAGGTATTAAAAGTAGGATGGTGGAATTCTGTATTGCCATTCAACCTCAAGTTATATTACCTTATAGTAAGGTGAGATATTACACTGTTTTAGTGGGTTTTGAAGAGCTTGTCCGGAGCTGGAACATGTACTTTCCATTGTATTATATGGGCACACCCAAAGTCTTGGTTTCAGATGTCAACATCTGATTAGTTGCCTAGGTACCTTTATAGTCAAAGATGACTAAATCTCACTTTAGGTAAACACCCATGTTTCATCAAATGAATGTATTGACTAGGTCTTCATTTCCTATTAGATCTGGTCAGGGCGGGGTTTTAAGCATTAAATGTTACTGAAGATCCAAGACTCTACATGTCTTAATTTCTTGATAATTACTGATGTCTTTTTACACCTGTTGCTTGGGTGCACACACATACTGTGCCCTTTCTACAAAGCGGTATAATGTAGTTCAAATATTTTACTTTAATGACATAATATGTTATTTTAATGACAAGCTTTACTATTAGTACAAAGTTTAATTCTACTTTAGAACCAGATGAGACTACTATTTTCTTATTACAGGTTTTGCAAGTTGGGTTATGTTACAGCTGGTTTGTTGGGAAAAGTCAAGCTGTTCCCTAATGGCTTTGCTCTCATTTCAAGCAGTAGAGGGCAGTGAATCCACAACACAGAAAAATAAAAATGTCTCATCATAGGAAAATTATTATTCTCTTTCCTTACAATCACACTTCCTAGTCATTCTCTATCAGAAATAGCCACTGTAGGGCACATGCAAAGTAAATTACAAATCTGTGTAGGCATGATGATGATTTTTTTTTTTACTTAAAAGACCCAATAAAGGCACAATTAGATAAAATATGATTATTTTTTAAGTAATTGTTACTTGGAGACCAGAATACTGTTTGCTACCCTGCACATGTAGTTTAAAACTATCCTATGAATTTTTAGTTTATGTCTTGATATGTTGCAAAAGGGAACAGAGAAACAAGGGGAACAGAGAGAAAAAGAAAGGGAGGTAAGGCCAAAATTAAAACTCAGGGAAAGCAGTACTGAGGACACAAAAATATATTATCTGCAGCTACAGTTCTCAGTGGCTTTTTTTGTGATTTTCCATATCTGAATATTTTTTCACAGAGGTGAAATGTGAACACTGCTGTTCAGTTAGGGTGAGGGGTGGTTAAAAAAAAAAACAAAAACCAAAACCAAACCAAAACTCAATCAATCAAAAAAACAAGAAAGCTTGGGACTTTTCCTCGTGAAAACACAGACATTCTCCCCAAAACTACTAAATTTAAAACTCATTTTCCCAAAGAGGAATATTTTGATACGAAATATTCAAGCAGCTATATTACAATCCTAAAATAATTTCTGATGGAGAAATTCACATTGCATATTAAAAATATTGGTATTTATTCAGTCAGTACCATTTTCACATTTCCTAATATGATTTTTACAGTCTCTTTAGACTAACAGTAAGAATCAGAAGTTTGATCTAACTGAGATACAGACATTTTATCTATTTTTTTTTCTTCTTTCTTTTTCCTCACTAAGTCTATTCTGATATGGCATTTTTTATGCTTCTCTGTCTTCTCACATGTTATTTGATGTGGGGACATAGGGATTTTCAGCAAGTCTACGCAGGAAAAAATCCCCATGGGATTGAAAATTGGCTGTTATCATTAATGACAGATCTCCTGTGAGTTTCTGTATTTCCTTACACAAAGCATACCACACTTTATTGCAATAAGATTCCATCTTTGGTTAGAAAACTATTAATGTTGTGCTCATAGACACCAGGGAAGAATTTTTTCTTACAGGCCTTTCAAGGCATTTATCATTATTGTCTGGCTGCACTTTGCAAGGTTAGATCCTTTAGAAAATGGTATGGTTTTTTTTTTCTTTAAAGTAACATTCTACATTCAAACAGTGTTATAGGCTTATGACATGGATCTCCTTTGACTTTTTTCACTAATTGTTCAGTGAAGAGTGTATACGCATAAAATTGGCTAATGACAGCCCACGGCGTGTGATTGTTGGCATTATGAAAGAGCCACATTCAAAATGATCTGGAAAATGGAAGACAAAAAGTAAAATGATATAATCCATTAGAGTAATTCAAACTGCTCCACTTGGGAAAGAAAAATGGAATTTTTAAAAACAAGAAGTGTCTTGCTGACACCAGTTCAGCTGGAAAGGTTCTGGAGGATATTCAGTATGTTTCTAAACTAAATAAGGGAAGACTGGGGCACGAGGTAGGTCATAGGGTTTTTGTTGTTTGTTGGGGTTTTTTTCCTCAAGGAAAGAGGGAAGCATGATCCTGGGCCATATTAATAGGATAACTCAATCTGTAAAACATGGGAGGTAATTATTCATCTTTATTTGGCACTGTGAATGCTCTGTCAAGTTCAAAAAGATGTGGGCAAATTGGAAACGGTCCAAAGTAGTTCAGCAAGTATGCTAAAAGAGTTAGAAAGCATGACCTATGAGGAAGCTGTGGAGGAATTTAGTGTATTCAGTCTTTCTCTTTGGGTAAAAAAAAAAAACAAAACCCAACTATAGAGATGTGAGGGAGGACTTAACCTCTTCACAGCAGGAAACTATTATAAAGAAGGTGGTAAAATTGTTTGCTCTTGTTTGTAGGCTAAAACCAGCAAGAAATAAACTTTATAGCAAAGAAAATTTAAGCTTACATATTCAATATTTCTGAGGACAATGAAAGACTTTGCTGAATTAGGGATCCTGGAAACTCCTTCACTGAAGAATTTTAGAAGAGTTTAAGCAAATTTCTGTCAGGAATTATCTAGGTTTATTTAATCCTCAGGGCTAGAATCTGGTTTTTCGGTGGTTCTCGAATTAATTTTTACTCTGGCTACAAGTTCTAATTTATGACGACTGAGGTTTTGACAAAGTTCATTTGCAAGAGGTCATAAGCATAGTTGGTAGATATGGGGTGGTTTTGGCTTGAATCACTGGAGTATGTAATCTTTGAATGTGCATGAAGCCCCACACATCTATGATCAATGGTAGCAACCATCAAAATAACCTTATGGGAAAGGGGGAAAAACAGCCAGGAGGCCAGTCTACAGGACCTTACCAGATCTGTAGTTGCCACAGTAACTGAAAAGGCTCGTACAAGTATGTCTTGAATTGTACTCTAAACACAGCCTTGTTTCATTTTAGACATATTTTTGAGAGAAAGATTCCCTATAACACAAATGCTTGAAAACAAGAGTCAGAGAGGGACCACTTTACCTCTGTTTCTGGGAAAATAGCATAATAGAAGATAAATGCATTCCTTTCAAGAATAACTTAGCACAGAGCTCCTTAGACTCCATAAGGTCCAGACGGATTTTATGGAAGAGGGCAGCAGCCTTGGGAGAGAGTACATTATAAGATCTCTCCCATTCTTTTTGGGTCAATGCGGGAAGCTATACTCTGTGCTAGAAAGGATTCTGCAATCATCTTGAAAAGATTACTCCACTTGCATTAGCAAGCCTGTTGGTGACTATAACAAGGTCTGGTTATGAAAAATAAGACTCATATAGCTCCCAGTGCCTCTATCAGTACCTGTCATCTAGACTTATCTGGCAAAATTGATATCAGATCACTTTTGCTATTGGGAATGTAATTACCTTCTAAAGTATGGTTCAGATGAGTTAAGTGGCAGAATGATTCAATGAACAAGTGCTTCATTTCTTTCCTGACCCAAGTTCATGTCTAATATAGAGAATCTGGAGTGATTTTGACGTCAGCCTAATCCCCTGCAGATGCTTGTTCACCTTGCATTTAGAGAACACTTCAGCATTATGAGTCATCTCTATTGAAGAGGCCCTAAACACTAAAAGTGCAGATCAAGACTGAAATATATTGAGGAGAAAACAGGCACACACACAAAAAACTTTTGCGAAGTCTCTTCTTGTTCCTGTATTTATGCAGTGAGATGTAAGAAGAAACCAAAACACTTCCTGGCATGGGTAACGCAAGGTCATTAACTATTTCATTTAGCACTGCTCTCTATTCATTTGATCAATTACAGCATCTAGACTTGCTCTGAGAAGCAATGTGTCACAACAGCAGCACTGGCTTCCTATTTAGACTGTCATGTACCAAAATGGCACGAATGGCACTTTTTCTAAAAGACTAATGGTACTTGTAGGTTGTCATTGCATATGTGTAAACTATAGCTTCAGCTCTGAGAAATAAGTTCAGGAATGTTATGTACTGCCCCACAAATATACACAGGTACATGTGGACCATGAAATGCTAAATTCTTTTCATACAGGTAATTATGACTAATGTAGAGATTTATGCTTCGTCCAGTTATGCTCTCCAGGTTTTTCTTAAACTCCTGTTGGGGAAAGGTATCAGAATCTAGAAGCAGCATAGCATGTAACAACAAGGGAGGGGGAGAATCTGCTACATACAGGATACATTCTTACAAGGCACCACACCATCCTTTAACATTTGCTTGTAGTCCAGCTGGATATTTGTTATTCAAATGTCTTCTCAAAATTTCTTGTAATAAACCTAGTAGAAATCAATCTTACTTAGATGGCTAACTTACTTAGATGAAGTTGGCCTAATCAAGTCAGTTGTCATTACAAAATCTGGAGCAGTTTCAAACATGATGCATAAAAACTGAAACTACTAACACTTGAAGATACACCCAAAAAAAAGTAGTGGAATGTAGTTTCCTGGCCAATTCTGACAGCAATTTTTTATTTTCTTTTTT
The DNA here is from genome assembly GCA_002844005.1 of Limosa lapponica baueri. Taxonomy (NCBI): domain Eukaryota; kingdom Metazoa; phylum Chordata; class Aves; order Charadriiformes; family Scolopacidae; genus Limosa; species Limosa lapponica. Next base: position 136,074 of record KZ505987.1, read on the forward strand.
TCCCTTCTAGGCAATTTCTTCTGTCCCTCTGGGCATGATAGTAGCTTTGCATTCAGTGATATCACCTTCCGAAGACCCTAATTATCAATTCTTATAGATAATTATCAGAGAGTCCTCTTGCTCTGTGTTTATTCTGAATTATTCCTTACCTTATGGTACACTGCAAAAAGAGGGAATACCTGAAAGCATTCTATGCTCTATGGATCACATAGCCTTCATAAGGTTCATCTGCTCAAATTGACAGTCTGAGGAAGTTGAGGAAACCATCAACTAAGTTGAACACATGCAAGGCACTGGAGCTTGCTATTTCTGGCTGTTACTGAACCTGTATCTCATCAGCTTCAAGGCCCTTAGACTACTTTTGTCTATACCTCTGCTTCTCCTTTTTCTGTAGCTCAAAATTCATTATGACCCATGCCAGCCACCTGACTTTCGGCAAACATCTTTGTTTCTTGCCAAGCCTCCCCTTAAGTACAAACTGGCAATTACCTAGTCATTTTTCAATACCTATTTTTACTCAGCAGCATGCTTATAACCCAAATTCTAGGCAAAATGATTTAGTTGAAATTTTTGAGCTCATCTCTTCCCACCCTCTTGGTCAATCTGAGCTCAGAAAATTATTCCAGTCTCAAACACTGTGTGTAACAAGAAACAAATACCATCTAAAGAGGTTGCCCATACCATCTGTAATTATGCAGTCCCTAGCACAGCTGTCACTGGAGTTCCTTCTAGAGATGGTTTTCCACCATGGAGAAAAATCGTAAAGGTATAGGAAAGGGTGCTCGCTTTGTTCTTTATTTCTGTGGGAAATGGGGGAGGGCATGAGAATAATGCCATCTCATTTTTTTTCTATCCATCCCTACATGCAACACGCATATATGCTGGCCTTGCAGAAGCAAAAGAGTAAGTTATGAGAGCAATGTCATGAAGGCAGTCACCCTATCATCGAATGTGGAATAATTTAGTATGCAGAAACTTTTCCATTCAAAGAACTGAGAATTTTTAATTGTAAATTATTTCAGTAATGTTCAAAGGAAATATGACAAGTTAGGCCAGTTTTGACTACTCTACAGTACTGTGCTTAGAAGAGCTGAGAGTGAGTTCTTCAGGTTATGAACTGAAAAATTATTCCATTTTCTTCTGGAACAACATTTGCTCTCTGCACCTCATTCTTGTCTGTTTTCACACTCAAATGAGATGAAGTGAGAAACTTTAAACACAGATATTAAGAAGTTTTATTACAATTAATCACTCTGAATAAGAAGCATCTGGTTCTGAGTGAACTAAATTTATCGGAGAAATCAGAAATGAGATGACATCTTAGAGCAGGGCTATATCTTAACATAAGCAAATAACTCTCATATTTCTTTTGGAACTCTGCTGTCCCAAGCCAGATATGAGAACAAACAAGACATTAATTATATTTCCCAGTTTGAAAGTCCTTTAAAGCAGTCTACTGGGAAAAAAGGGTATGCAAACCCCTGGCATTGTCTCAGCCTAAGCTATTGGGGTTGTGATGAATTAAAAATGACAACATTCTAATTTTAGTATAATTGTAATTGGACTTGTGAGAACTCAAAAGACGTTTAAGCTTGCTTATTCATACAGAAATCACTGTTAGTTGTGGGTTTTTTCCCTTAGATTAGATGAATATTGATTAGGACATTGGCACACATCCCACAGTCTTTTCTGCAGATAAGGAGATGATCAAAGAAGGGCAAAAGGCAGATATTATCCCTTTCTATCTCTCATTCAGCCTGAGAGAGGTGAGTTGCAAGTGCAATTCCAGCAGGGAGCTTGACAACCATCATGATGATCCTACGGACAGCTTTCTTGCATGTTATGTGTTCCTCCACAGCAGATTGCACCCAATAAGTAAATGAGACCTTCTGTCCCTTTCCCTCATCAGGAATTTATGTCAGAGGGTTAGAATGGAAAGGATAATAAGCTGGATTTGACATGCAGCTGGAAAAGGCATTGGCTGTGGAAGCTATATGCCATGCAGAAACCCAAGAAAAGGTAAAGCAAAAGAAATATCTTTTCAGTTACATCTGTGCAGTGACAACCATTGTCAACCATCTATAGAAAAATGTCCTTTACTTATATTTTGCTCACTATATCAGACATTTCCCTTACTTTCCACTTAAGGCATCTCTAGCTATATTTTGTTGAATCAGCAGTATTTCCTTTGTTTAAAAGAAATTAGTCTACCCCATAACAAAACATTCCTCACTGTTTTTCCTTCTTCTGTTTAGCCAAAGTGTGCAGGCTTCTTCTACAAGCACAGACTTCAGCATTTCCAAAAGCTAAAGGTCAGCCTGAAATCTCACAGCATACTTACTGTACAAAAGCCAAGCAAGGAAACATTCAAAAGTCTTTGGAGAGTATTATCCTAAAATATAAACTTACAGTCACTTCAATCCCATGTGCCTCATGGCCTGTATTTTTTCTTTTTTACAAAGGATGTTATTAATATGAATTTCTTCATATCCTGGAATCTCTAAATAAAACGGATTTAAGAAATATTTTTTCCATTCTTCATTTTTCCACAAAGAATGGGAATACCACCTTTTAGGTGAACCTACACTGGCTGTTTTAAACAGGTTGGATTGGTATTTTTATTTATTGAAGTTAGTTATTTTTTCCTTAGACTAGATTTTGTCCTCAAATACGTTCCTTTGTGGTGTGTTAAGGTAAACAGACTAGGTATTGCATACATACTTTAATATTCTATAATTACAGTGGATGGTCTTAGCAGCGCTTCCTGTTCTATGTAATTCTGTTATCAGGGATCATCACTGGGATCTCCCTGGTCTCATATAGGCGACTTACCCTGATGATAAAGATATTTATCGACTTTTTTGCCTGCTTATCACTGCCTAAAGCTATCAGGGAGAGTTCCTCTCCAAAGTTAGTATAGAAAAATATAAGTGCACGGACACCCACACACATTTTCAGATGACTAAAATTGTTGCTGAAGAGAAAATGCTTCCAACAAATCTGCTTATAGTTGGACCTAAATCAGTGCTGATTCTTCCAAAGCTGGCTATAAAAATAGCTTCCAAAATGATTCCAATCAGAATTACTCATATTCTACTGTGAGAGAGTGGGACTTACTATCAGTAAGTGGGACTTCCTGTTTACTATTTGTAATATTCTCCACAAAAAGTTGAAAATAGTTGTGCAAACTGAAAAAGAAACATATTCCTTCAGTAGGAAAATTGTACTGAATGCATCGCAATAGTACTTTGACAATGTTTAGTGAAATGGGAAATTGAACAACACAAGAATCCCCGGGAAACTGTTGTCTGACACAAACAAATGGGATTCAGTTTGTTTGGAAGCCTTGTTCCTAGTGGTGCACTAAAGCTAAGCAGCAGGAGGTGAAGCAGTAAATCACGTCAAGGAGAAAAGCAAGTTGGAAGACTTTAAAGTCATTGTATACAAAAGTCTTCATTAGCTCACTAGTGGTTTTTTGTTGGTTTGGGTTTTTTTTGTCTCTCCAGATAGATCAGATATAAACAGACATGCAAGAGGGGTAAAAGCTTGCAATGGCTACAACGGGAACAGAATCCACCCCGTATACAGCAGTTTCACATTCCATTTAGAGACTAAACTCTTTTTTCCAAACTCCCGTATAAGCTTCCATTCTGATAATTTTCAATACTAAACCAATTGTAGTTAACATTACTTGTTGCCTGTATTTTCATGTGTAACTCTGCCCTTTTGGTACTCAGCACTAGAAACAGCAGTGCGGTACAATCCTCTGAAAGGATTGTCCAGATTTATATCCTCAGCAGTGCTCGACAGTTTGTGTATGCAATGGACTCTTGAGCCTCAGCTCAAGCTCCAGGCCTTGGAGTTTCCATCAGCCCTACTGTAAAAGATAAACTCATGATTGGCAACCAGACCATGCCGGCCCAGATCTGGGATGTAGCTCTCTTGTAAATCCACAAGGAACTAAGACTCAGCCAGACACCAGGCTGCCAGACAGCAGGCCTGCTTCTAGTTCGCTTTGATGTAAAATCACTAGCTGAACTCTGTGGAAAGTGATACGTGTATAAGATTAAGGCAATAATTTTTAATGCTTTACATCTACATTACGCTTTTAAAGTTTAACAAGACTCAGGCTTTTTTCTCTCTTTTTTCTGTGACAGTGAACCATAGTTCCCTATGCAAGGCCAAGGTTATTAACTCTTACCTTTTTTACATTACTATATCATTTTTACCTAGAGTCTCCTGTTGCTAGGAAGTCCTTCACTCAGGTCTATTTTCCTCTTTTTCCATCTTTATGTTGTATGTGGGTACATTCATTCCCAAGGTATCTTGTTACCTATTTGCATATTCAACATATCTTTTTTATTATTATTTTAACCTATGTCTCCTAGAAACAAAAAAAAAAAAAAAAAAAAAAAAAACAATCATCTCTATGTGTTGTCTAGAAGATGGGAGAAAATGACTGCCAGGTCTCTGAGCACAGAGTCTCTAGGTAGCTGACTTATTCTAGCTTGGACTAAGTCTACAAAAAAAAAATGTTGCTGGCATAACTATTTTAGATAAGATTATTTAAAAAAAAAAAGAGCATGTTTCCTCCACGAGCTAAGCACACTAGGAAACCCCAATATAGATGTCACTATATTGTCCTAAAATTTCTTTCGGTAGCATAGTTTGAGCACCTCACAAAAGATGCCACTGTGCTACAGAGGAACTTGGAGATATACACTGGCACATTTATGCTGAAATAGCTGTGGGGGCAGTGCTCTTCTCCTTTAGAGAAACCCTAAATTTAATAGCTGTTTACTGTCTCCTAGTCCTGGTAAAAGCAGGGCTTTCTTTGAGGTTCCTGGTCCAGAAAGATCAGCAACATCACTGCCCCTTTGCTAAGAAAGGAGGGAGTAAGATGATCCAGGCCTTGATCCTATATTCTGCAAACAAACAAAAGATTGTGGCTCCCACACAGAATGTAGCAACACCATGCAATCATCTGCTTCAGTGCTTACGCACAGGTGGAAAAGAGGGTCAACACCTAGATCTAACTGCAACCTCTATTATAAATTTCCTTTCTAGACCCCCTAGACAAGAACAGTTTTGCCATTATGCATGTTCATTCACCTCTGCCTTCTCAGAACTTCCTTTGTAAGTCACTGATTTTTCCCTAGATTCTTCTACAGCCAAAACTGCAAAGGACTTGCCAAGGACTTGGTGTTTAGAACCTATCTGGGTGAATAGCAAGCCAGAACCGCAAGTTCTGTGGGACATGCAAAACAAAAATTTGCCACATTAAGCTCACCTATTTAAATTTCAGGACAGAGCCAGAAGGGTAGGAGAAAGAAAACTTAAGTTTATAATTTCTTAAAGAAGCTGTAAATTGAAAGTGAGATAGCAAAGAAGCTGAGTTTATTCTAAGTTGCACACTCTGCTAAAGAAATATATTGTTTTGTGGCATTGAGCTCTGTACATGAATCCATCTCTGAACATTAAAGAGATATGACACAACCTTCCTGCTACTCTTCTGATGAACAACCTATGTGAAATAACCAATGTGATTCTTTACAGGTAATTTTTTCCACATCTCTCTTTCTAAATCCTTTGAATGGAAACCCAAACTCGTGGCAGTGGTAACAAAGCATCTGTTCCTGACTGGGTCCAGATTTTAACTGCAGAAACCTACATTTTCTGTTGTTGTTGTCAATGGGACTCAGCATTTCCCCAATGGTCTCTGTGAGGCTGCTGTGTACTTTTTATTCTGTCCTGTTCTTTCTCTAGTATATACAGAAATTTAATACTTGAAATCACCTTAGCAGATTAAATTTAGAATTCAAGTTATGATTCTTTTGCAAAAGGAAAAAAAAGGTTTTTTAGATGCTGAGAGGATTTGCTCTTTGGACTGGTATAACAAATGCTGCTGGCATTAAGTTGTGTGGTCTCATAGGGTCATATGAAATCATTCTGTAACGTGGCAATAGAATCCATACAAAGAAATTTTGACTTCTGTTGGCTCTATTTTGTATTTCACTATGTTCACAATTGCTGTTGTATAGCCTGTTCAAAGATGCTTGTTCTATAAACATAACTAATGCTAACGTTTAAGAAATCAAATATTATGATAAATGAATATGAGTAGCTTCAGATGTTTAGAAAAGATAGTTGTGATACTTGTTCTTCATTCAATTATGAACTTTTAAGTATGTAGCTTTTATAGCTTCACATTTCAGTCACAAGCATAGCTGTGAAAACTTAAATTTTGCCTTCTGTGTATATGTCCATGTAAACACATTGAATTTGAATGAAAACAAATCTCCTTGCAAAACTCAATTAAAATTGCTCTGTTTCACTTGGTTCCACATGAAAACTGAAGAAATAACAAAGCAATTTCAGGCTCATTTGAAACTGAGTGAAGGTTCTCCTAATTTGCTTATTTTTGAAAAGGTTTGCACTACTATATGAAACGCAGTGCTAAAGTCTGTTATGGATATTTGGCATTCATTCAGGTGATCCCCACAGGAACATTTGCTTCCTACAGAAAGTGAAACCACAATTTAAAAAACAGTATTAAATTACTTTTCTGTTTTTAAAGTGGTTTTTTGTGTTTTTTTAATCTAGAATTTAATGTTCAGGCAAGGTTACAAGCTTTTTACACTGATGGAAAAATTAGTAAGATTGAATTGCTTTCCAGGGCTCATAATGGATTCCTGTCTCATAATTCAATAAAAAGAAGTATTTTTTCAGCTAGAATTTGAACTATTAGAGGATCAACTGATTTTATACACTGTGTTGTAACTGTGCTGGCCACATTATGCTTAGGATTTATTATGTGAGGGATTTGCTTTTAGCCCTGGGGATAATTTGCACTTCACAGCCTTCAGAAAACATACACACACATGTGGAAAGAAGATAAATTAGAAAATCTCTCTTTTGGTTAGTATTTTATCAATTGAACTTCTGTCTGTATCTTCTTCTTTAAAGAAAAGACCTCCATATCTGACAACTTTTGGGGGAGGGAGTTTAAGATAATTTCTGTGGCCATTCTTAACATATTCAGAGCCTGAGTTTTTACTCTGTGTGCTGTAATTAATATACACTGGTTTGGAAGTAGATTATTATTGCAAGTAATCACCAATAGATATCTACTGTGAAAGTCAGAAAAGTACAGCATATGTAATTTTCTGTAAGCTCTCAAGTAAGAAAATAGCATGCAGCATTAGTTTGATGACTAGGAGCTTGAAACAATTATGATAAATTAGATATTATCATACTGGAGGATGCCTTGCACATTATTTCATAGGTTTTATACTGACTCTGGATTCTTCTTGAAAGTACTGAACAGTGATGATTCTATGATGGAGTTGGGGATCTACTGAGATTTTAAACTTTAGAAATGCTTGATTTCTTTATCAGTTAAAAAGTTAAGTGCAGGTAGGACTTTTTTTTTCCCCCAGGATGAGGAAAAATGGATAAAAAGATGTTAATGTGGATATGGAAAGTAAAGCTAGCATTATTAATCCATTTCCATGAGTATCCCATTGGATTGAGTCATCTTCAGTGGGATTTCAAATACTTGTATCAGTACAAGGCCTGTAATTGATCAGAGCAGCTGCTTTAGAAGGAAGGAAAAGGGGGCTGGGAATTTAAATGGGAATCACAAAACTGTGATCATTAAAGATCTTACCAACTTTTAATAAACTATATATGAAAGCCTGAGAAAGCAAGATTGACCAAACCAACAAGATTTCTTTGACCTCCGAACAAAATGATAACAGCACTAAGGAAGGTAGTGATCACCCACAGGGAAAGAGAATTCACACAGGGTGGTCTTTTCTTTGGGTTTAGGTGCTCTGTATCACTATGATAATATGGCTAGGGCTATAGCTTGTCTTATGTTGAACAGCCTTGTACTATATTTATTGTTCTTGTCTTAAAATGGGTACTAACTCCAGACTAGGTCCTCATAGTTCCTCTTTAATGATTGTACAGCTACTAGTGGTAGCAGTTGTGTGTTGCCTTCATTTTTTTCTTTTCTTTTTTTTTTTTTAATGATTTATCAAATTCCCCAAAAAGCTTTGTGGTTTTGCTCTTGCATTCTCTGCTCCTTTTTTTTCCCTCCTCTCCTTTCTAGCCAGCTACTTTTGGGAGGGAAAGGAATAGCCCCCTACTTGAAGTGCATGATTTCATCTTACAACCCCAGAGAAGATAAAAGGCAGAAGAGAGCATACCTTGTCTTATATGAAAAGATGGTTAGGTCTTGGATTTAAAAGGAAAATTACTCTCCTCCTCATTCAGGAGGAATGCTTCTGATTGTAATAATTGTCCTCCTTGACAGCACATGTTTTTGATGTTGTGGGATAGCACAGAGGAAGATGTCTGCTTTTATAGAGACAACACTGGAAGGTTCTTTCTTGCCTAACTCACAAGTCAAAAGTCAGACAAATCTTTACACAGGCTCCATGCTATCTCCCCTGTATGATGGTCTTGTGTATGAAGTAAACTGTGAAAGAGCAAAGTGGACATTCTTTACTCCCAAGATACTGAGATTCTCACTCTATTTATAAATACTAGGTTTTTTCTATTTTACTTTAAAAATATATAGATAGAATTCATGTACTATATAGATAAAACAAATGTCTCACAAAAGGACTCTTTCTTAGAGGAATAACCAAACTTCACTCTTGATCTTGTTTTTGATCTAGCTTCTAGTGTACTTTGTAATTCTGTACCTGGTTTGGGGCTTGAACTGTGATAGAGAGACAGAGTTTAAGAAAATGTGACCAACATAAAGATGAGTTAGTGTAGAGTTAGAAAAAGGCTTTCTGTGTGTTTGAGGAAAGCAGGCGATATACTAGTGCAGGGTTACAAAGATGAACTTGTTTCATGTGGCTTTAATCAATTCTGGGATGTCTGGAATTAAGGGTCATCACCCTGCGAGGCACCTTGAGAAGAATTGCTGTTTCAAATAAGGCCATTGCTGACATGAATGTGGACTGAAAGTTATGCTTTGTTAGAAACCAGGCATAACAACCAAACCAAACAGAACCAGAAAGAAAACCCACATATCAACAGCATATCTCAATTTGTATTTTACAGTAATTTATAATACGTTAAAGAAAGAAGATTGTTTCATTGTCCAAGAAAACAAGAAATTTAACTTGTTCAGTCACATCTAATATATTATACAGTAATGATTCCCAACAGTTCTGCAGCCAAGCCATACTTGAAAAAATTGGCAAGATTTGTTCTCTATTATATCCACTTCACCCTGCTCCCGGAGTCGGCTGCAGTGTCCTCCTTGCCTCTGCTGACTGCAGCAATAGCACTGAGCTTGGGCTAATAAATCAGTTTCCACCTGACTGAATGTGTCCGAGCAGCTCCTGTATCCCTTCATTGTGGTCCCCAGTACTCCCAGTTCCAGTACTGTGATACAGGGGCACATGAACTGACCTTACACTGAACCACACAGCCTGACAGACTTCACACTGTGAGGCTCCACGGTGTGCCTGGCATTATAACATGCTAGACTCCCCCTGTGCAGAGCCACAGCTCAACAGGTACCACGAACTTCCTCTGGCAAGAACTCATTTTAAGTGGCTGATAGGCCATGGGTGCATTGCTCTCAGTGTATTCTAATGGGGAGTAGATTAGGATTAATCAAAACTGAATCTTCAGTTGATGGTAAAAGAAGCATATACGAGTTAGGTATGCCAAGGGTCTGCAGGATTTGGATTAGAAGTTAAAGCTACCATTGTTTCTGTCAGTGATACTTGGTCATAGCAGTATTCATTTTTTGAAAAAAGAGATGAAGATAACAATAGAACCCCCAAATTAATTTTTTTGGTCTAGATTTTGCATTTGATTTCATCTTCCAAAATAAAAAATTTGGACATGTGCAGCTTAATACAGTGCAGTTTTAGCAAGTCATGGGTATTTGTTGCCCACTTGTTGCCTAGCTATCCTGAGTACAAATAAACAAACCATTCAAGGTAGGCATAGTTCTGTATGGTGGGAGGGGCTAAAATGTGGTTCTGGAAGACTTAAATAAGCAGATGAAAATAGGTTCTGACACATTATACTGGGCTGTTCTGGCATAAAACTACCCTGGTTTCTTGGCCAAAAATTATATCAAAATTGTGTTAGGATTAAAAAAATAAACTCATCCAAGGAAAAAACGCTCAAAGATAAGACTGCAATAACATATGACAGCCCTACCATGTAATGCTTCCACCAAGCTCTACGGTGTACGATTACTTGTGAAAGAGGATTGTTCTGCGAGGACAGGAGCAAGCTCCCTCACAGTGACCACAGGAGAACTAATAGTACAGCTACCAGTAGGTCTTTGTAAAGAAATTTCTATATGCTTTACCCACTGCATACTTGTGGGAGTCAAATGCAAGTTTTACAGAGAATTGGAAGCCTGAAGTTTCCAGTGAACTCTGTTTACACAAAAGATTTCATGATGAAGGAAGATCAGAAAAAGGGAGGAGGGACAGAAAATATTTAGATGTAGCCAAAAACCAGTTACACATTTAGGTTCATTTGAATCTGAATTTCTAATAATTTAAGCCCAAACATTTCAATTTACATCTATATAATGAGTGACACAGAGAAAATAGAAAGAAAATGGCAAATATCTTCCCAGTGTTTCCATTTATTTACCTACGTAGGGGAGATGTCATGCACCTGTTGAGGAACCCCAGCCATTTCTGGGTGTTTGCTCTTTGGTAGGAATGATGCTGCCGTTGATAGTGTCAGGCAGCTTATCCAAACCATTTTCCCTTCAGTGTGCATCACAGATGCTCTGGGCGTATGAAATTCTGAGGCCTATGTCATGGGATAGCATAGGTCTGACTTGTACTGAGAAGCATAACGTTCTTGATACAAGCACATAAACCGCTGCAGAGCATAGCTGGCATCTCTTGCTTTCCAAATTTAGCTGCACAGGAGGAACTGTGACTTTTTTTTCCCAAAGCATTGAATACAATCCAGCCCTTCCAAACTGCATGCTTAGAACATCTATGTTGTATGAGAATTTGATACACTGTCATGAAATTTAGGTACATTACTATTTTGTGTACAAATGTAGTAAATCAGTAATACTAGCAAATTCTGTCTGAAAGGTAGCTGCCAACAGACTGCTTTCTTTAAGAGTCTAACAGACCCTTTACAATCCTCCTTATGGACAAGCAGTGAAGTAGCATTCATGACTGCATTCTTATACTGTACTTAAAATGAAGCTTATTATCATTTCGATCAGTGAGCAGTTGCGTTATCGAACACAAAGAAATCTAGATAAAAAAAAATCCTATATAGGACAGGAAGGTTAATGCTATAGAATTCAAAGTGCTGTGGATTGCCTTGTGGATTGCCAGAATATGAGTATATTTTGGTTCTTGCTTCTCTCTGCCAAGCCTAGTTAAATACTGAAGCATACCATAATTGGATATTGCTATTTGCAAACAGTTATAGGTGACTTTCACTGGGAATTGGCAATCTGGGAATGTGTATTTCATATCAACGCTTTTGAATATGTTTGGCTGATGGTCGTTTGAATGCATAATACATAAAGTAATTTTGTCCAATTTTTCATGTGTATACTGTACTATTTTGTGACTTGAATGGTTAAGCAGTTTATGTATTTGGCCATAAAAATGCTTACATGATTTTCTGATGCTATTTTCATTTGAGGGGTATTTTTTGGTGTGAGTGGTAGAAGTGATATTAAGATTCTTTTAGAAAAGCCTTAAGCTAATTTAAAAGACAAAAAAACCCCAAGAAACCAAATTGGGCATATCTTCAAAGCTATCTCAACTGTACAGATGTGTTCTTGTTATGCAGTCCAAATAGTTTTCTTAGACCCCCCGCCCGCTGACTGAAGTAAACTTGCTCAGCTGCATAAATGAAAAAGAATGTCATACTGAGTATGTTTGAAGGCTTGTGAACCAAGTTTAATCTACTGTCATTATCATTTATATCTTCTTGTGCACACAGTGTTTGTAGCAAAGCAGTTAATACATTTAAATTTCTATTCTTCTGTGTTTGATAATCCTCACTATCCCAGGCAGAACTGTAGTCTTCATCATGTATCAATTCTTTTCCTTGAAACACCTGACGGATCATAGAATCGTAGAATGGTTTGAGTTGGAGTGGACCTTAAAGATCATTGAGTTCCAGCCCCCCTGCCATGGGCAGAGACACCTCCCACTAGACCAGGTTGCTCAAAGCCCCATCCAACCTGCCCTGAACCCCTCCAGGGATGAGGCATCCACAGCTTCTCTCGGAAAACTGTTCCAGTGCCTCACCACCCTCACAGTAAAGAATTTCTTCCTGATATCTAATCTAAATCTCCCCTCTTTCAGTTTAAAACCATTACCTCTCATCCTATCGCTACACTCCCTGATCAAGAGTCCCTCCCCATCTCTCCTGTAGCCCCCCTTCAGGTACTGGAAGGGGCTATAAGGTCTCCCTGGAGCCTTCTCTTCTCCAGGCTGAACAACCCCAATTCTCCCAGCCTGTCCTCACAGCAGAGGTGCTCCAGCCCTCTGATCATCTTTGTGGCCCTCATCTGGACCTGTTCCAACAGGTCCATGTCCTTCTTATGTTGGGGACTCTAAAGCTGGACACAGTACTCCAGGTGGGGTCTCATGAGAGCAGAGCAGAGTAGAATCACCTCCCTCGCCCTGCTGGCCATGCTTCTTTTGATGCAGCCCAAAATGCTGTTGGCTTTCTGGGCTGCCATTGCACATTGCCGGCTCACGTTGAGCTTTTCATCCACCAGATAAAGGAATGAAAAATGTCAGGAAAGATGTATATATGCCAGTAAAGTAAACAGGGGGAAACAAAATAGAGCTGTTTCACATGGTTGAAATTGCCAAAAAGAGGACCTACAGATTTTTGATAGGTTTGGAAGGATAGAGGAAAAGGACTGAAAAGACAAGGGGAGAGTAGAGGGAAGTAGGAGAACACACAGTTTAGGAGGTAGCTGAGCCTAAGCAATGCAAGATGTTTGGACACAAATTTTTAGACAGAGTATTTATAAGTGGATTATTCAAGGACACAAGTTGTATGCTTATGTCTCTGTATGCAGAAGGAGACTGGAGCAGCACGCTCCAGGTGTTTCAGCTTGGGGAGGGACAAGGGAAAGGTGAGATTAGATGAGGCTCTGATTGCAAAATGTGTTCAGAACTGATCCACCTATTATCTCAAATATGATGAAAAGCAAGTTTGCAGATAAAGAGCAGTAGTCGGAAACCTAAGGTCATGGATATTTCCAGAAAAAACTGTGTCTGACTCATAAGTTAGATCCTGGCCTCTAAGGCTAAATGGGACTACTCCATGTGGACTCTTAACTCATCCTGACCCCTCATCAGCTCTTTTTATCTGCTACAACAATCACTGGAACCAGCTCTTCCACTGGAGCTCTTCAGCATAATTCCATTAACATCAATCAGTTCTGCTGATGACATTTATACAAAAGAGAAATATTTTTCTAAAAAGAGTTTGCTGGAACAGTCCTGGGCCCAAGCTAAGAATTTGGTCCTGGCATCCAAATTCCTCAAAATCTGTAATTGCAAAATTTTACAGCCATCTCACCCGTATTGCAGAAGTCTGAAATGGGTTGAGATAGGAAGCTTGAATACTATTTCTAACTTTTTGGCTTGAACTGCAGCTTTTTGAGAGTACACAACTGGTCATATAGTTTGATTATTAGTATGTATTGTCACTCTTGTTCTGTGCATCAGTCTATTTTTGGTCAGAAGTGATTATTGCAGTTTTACAACACGGTTTGAATCTATCTGTGCTTTCTCTTGCAGTTTTAACTTTAGATATTCTAAGGAGCATGCTAAAAAATGGTGTTTTACAGATGTGGCCATATCTTGCGTGTGTACTGTCAAAAATGGACTAGATTGCCATTTAGTATTTTAGCTCCTGGCAGGAATGAGGTATTTGTCAGCACCACTGATCCATAACCAAAAAAGGTATTATTTGGGGGGGTGGGGGATGGGAAATCTTTCAAACATTTTCAGTTTCTCTCTATGATTGCTAAAAAGCAAACGAAAAACCATTTTAAATTGTATGCATGGAAATGTTCCTCCAGCAGAATTAGCTGTTAAGTTTTCTTCTATAATGATTGGTTTAAATCCTAGTGCTCAGGATGTTAACCTCTGTATAGGAATTCACATTTTTAGAATGGAACCTGTTTAAGACCACACTTATGTATTTGAACTAACAGAAGTATTCTCACCTGTATTTTGTTCTCATGCATACTGAAACACATACCGAAAGCCTAGTTTTTACTGCTTTTCTAAATTGAAGTGTTTAGGCCTCCGAAATACAGCATGTTGAAGTTCTGCCGGTGCTGTGAGTAATTTTGTGTTGCTATGAGCTGAGACTGCTAAATAATGCATAGGAAAACTCAGAAACCTGTAGAATGGAGCGCTAAGAGGAGGCAGCAACAGGAAAGGGACTAGGGAATAGGACTTAACTTTTAAATAGCATATTTGACCTCTGTCAGTCATTTGCTTTGCACTGGGAAAAATATAAACTAAACCATTGGGCTTTTGCAAACTTTGAGAACCCTGCTTTGCAAAAACTTGTCATTTTGAACCTTTGAAGAATAGGGGAACTCAACTGCAAGTTCTAGGACAGTTTGAGGTAACATTTTTAATAGACTATCATTACACTTTCTTTGGAATATTTTTCTCTATATACAAAATGTATGCTGCTTCCTGCACAAACCTTTTTGGGATGCTTGATTCCTTCAGTTCTCTTCATTAACTTGGGTTATCTCTATTACTCTTGTTTTTAAGCAGGAAATCATAATTCCAGAATACCACCCAAAAAACAAGGTACTTTTTTATTCAACAGTAATAAGTATCTATGTTGTCTCTGTAGGACAGTGTATTATTCTCCTGAATATATGACCTAACGATCTCTTGCACTATATGACCTTCTCTTAACTGTCCTCCTGTGTCAATAAATTTTTTCACTGTGATTTTTCACTCAGACATAACTATCTTCAAAATTTACTGTCAAACAAAAGAAGTCTAAGCAGTAGGAAAATATTCTCCTACACCATTCAGAAAACCCACTTGTCTCAATTGCAAGCAGTACTTTTTCACTTACACCCAGTTTCTGCCCAAGTCTCTGGCTTTAGTATGAAGTGCAATGCCTGTTATAAATTAAAATCAGGTATTTGCTTGCTGATGAATACCACTGCTGAACAAACTAAACCTACTGTCTTCAGGAAATGTTCATGATGCTTCCTTTTAAATAAGAAAATATCTCTCATTAAATCAAGTAGTTTACGCTTAGAGGAAAAATGATCCAGAGTATCTGAAGGTATTAGTAGACTGTTGGGTTATTTCTATTGGATTAGGGTTATATCCTAGCTGATGGTCAGGATATTTTAAAAATCTGGAGTCATTCTTCTAGAGAAACCACTGCCCTCTCTGCAGCTGTCCAGCAGGAGTCCTCAGCAGAAGGAAGGAAGGGTTTGCTCACCGTCCTGTTCTCTCATGCTGTTTTCCTTTCATCCACAAACTAAGGTGGCAGCTCCTCGTTCTCTGTAAGAAATTAGTGCCTTGCTGCATCACTGCCTGCTATGGACCCTGAAAAGTTACCGATGTCAGATGGGCCAAGGTGGGCCAACGCCACAGGTGCAACCCTAAACATAATCATGTCCTGAGGATGTTTGCAAATGTGCAATGCAGTGGCTCATGTTAAACAGCACTAATAACTCAATATACTGTAAAGCAAATCTGTGACTACTCCAACTTTTGTTGTCATACCCATTTCTGATTTAGGGAGCCTGTTTATTTTAATAGTTCACTTAGTTCTACTGATGCACTCTAATTGAATTCAACTGAACTATTTCCCTGTCTGCTGCCAACCTTCTCCCTCCCACAGCTCTCTGGCAACCAGGTCCGGGATGGGCCTTTAAAAGAAGCACAGACTCTCTTTTGCCGTCTTTTGCAGTATCCGTCTCTTTGGTATCAGGCAGAGCACTAGACAGGCAAGGAGGTCCCACCTGGCTTCCCATTCCCAGCAGCAGGACCCCTTGCCTTTCCCTTTCAAATACTGACCTTGCAGCACCCCACACTCAACAGCCCTAGGGGACAGTAGTAGCAGTAACAACAGTTTCACCCCTACATTTATTTAAATGTGAGATCTACAAAATATGTTTTTTAAAAATCCATTAAAAATATCAAAATTCTAAAATTCTGTCTATCCACAATCTACTGCAATGGTAAATTGTAGATCTCTCATCATCAAAGGTACCTCATAAGCATCAGCAGTGCATGTTCTCCTTTACAGTACAGTCCAAGCTATACTGTAAAGCCTGAGCTTTACTGTAAAGCATAGTCATCTGAAGTTATGCAAGATTCTTGGGTTTGCAAAAAACTGAGTGCTTGTGATACATCCAGGAAGCTTGTTTGGCCAGGACACTCTCAACTGATCAAACCTTAGCGAAGTGGAAGGGGGTTGGAGAGGGCTTTGAAGCATCTTTTCTTTTAAAATTTATCTTTGAAGACTAAAGAATATTCTTTTTATATTCAGAAAAAGATTCAAATGCAATTAGTCTCACGACAATTTGAAATGTTCAGCATTTTCCTGTAAACTTCCTGAGAATGGGAGTTTAGATACATGGACAGTCTTGCCAAAATACTGCTCTAGTTTTGCTTTCTGAATGTGAAACTCCCACTGAAAGCACTTGGTTGCTTTCTATTAACTTCAGCCTCGGTTGGAGCAATCTTATGAGGAACACTCGGGGAAAAATTCCATACTGCTACAAGCATGAGAAATTAAAAATAATCCTTCTAGCACTTTTGGAAACTTTAATTTATATAAATGGCCACACACCACTGGGCATGTACTTTCACATCAAAATGAAGCTACATAATAGTTGTTTGATATTTAAGGGAACACAGAATATGTCTTGACTACAAGTGATGAATGCAGCAAATTCCTTTGCAATTTATGGGTACTAAGACAAAGTACATAAAAACCTTTAAAAATAATAACACCTTTGTGTTGTGACTGAAAAATTATTGTCTTTGTTTAGAGTGGAAAAATTATAAATTATTTATGCATAGTCTTTAGACTGCATGGTAAGAAGTGTGATCTGAAACTACTGACTTATCCCATGAATTTTTATTCCTTTAGAGTGGCCTATAACTTTAAGATGAAATAATGTTTTTCCGTATACTGTGTTTCCCTCCAGATGGTTTCTGCAGAATTTTGGCAGCCACATGCAATGATTAGCATGGTTGCCCTTCTAATCTCACACACTTTAAATAGACAAACCTTTTTCTTACACAAACTATTACAGACTGTTCAGCAGATCTTTAACTATCAAACTGTGTTTGACTATCACAATAGATAGGCTATCCTGACCCTATTGCTTGGGGTTTAGATAAAAACATCTAAGCACTTAACTATTTAAAGAGAGGATTATGTAGCAGACTCTCACAGTTCATGGTGCTGTGTACAAACTTCTCTTGCTAGCATAGCAATATGTAAAGAGCTAGAGCTGAACTTTAAAAAAACATTGCATTTCTCCATGTCTTGCATGGAACACTAGCTGAACAGTCAGCATCCCTCACCCAGCTATTGCATCTTGAAAATACATACACCAGCTAGTGTGCACTTTTTCTATGCATACTCCTAACATTAACAACCACAAACCCTATTCAGACTTAGCCCAGTGAGACATAACACCACTGTCTCTCCCTTTTGTAAATAAAATAGAGGATACTTGAGTTTTGCAGCACACAGAAAAGCAGAACTTTAAGTGGCGTGTTGGAGACCTGATTCCACATATAAAATTGTAAAAACTACGACAGGGGTTGGAAAGAAAGGATACAATGATTACCTGAATACTGCCTCTTACTTTCTGATTAGCCTCCCCTTTGATCGGCACAGTGAGCAAGAGCTAGAAGGGTATGAGACTACCTCTTTCAGGTCTTTATATTATGCTAAAAGTTTCAAATGCTGAATCAGAAACAATAACAGACATTTAAGAAGGAAAGGGCCTTTTCCTGTCCTTACTTTACTATTGTATCCTTTAAGCCGTTGAGGGGAAAGCAGCAGAGGGAATAATACAATAATATTTACTTGTAACATTTGCAGTCTCTAATGTCCACAGCATAGCTGTTTATGTCATTAATATTGTTTTATTTGAAATAATTTTATTATTACGAACAGTTTGACTTACAGTGTTGGGGTTTTGAGGAATTTCCAAGTAGCTAAAGTACTTGGGGTGCAGTAGAAAAGTCACGTTATCTGTGCATAGCTAATTGAAGATTCCCAAGTTTGTTGTGTGATTTTGGCAGTGATTTGCACTGGTGGGTGCAGGAGCTCACTCCCAGGCCAGACCAGAATAAAGTAAATGTAAAGTTTGCTATGAAAGGAGATTTCATCTATGGAACTGAAACTAGGGGTAAATGTTTTATTCTTTCCTGACCTTTTGCTTCTTCCCTTTAAAATACTACAGTATTATGTTGATTTACAGCATTCTGAAAAATTTGGTATTTTTTCTGTTAAACTATCCTTATCGTGCCCAAAACAGAAGATAATTTGGTTTGGTTTTATTAAAATCCTTTCTGAACTTTTTACACTGTAGCTATTCTTCTGAAATGAGTCATACAATAACCATTCCCAGTTTGTAGCCAGTTCTCCAAAGAAGCAGAAGAAAAAAGAAACAACTTCCTTTTAAGGGAATGAGACCTGTTTGTGATGATAAACCTCTTTCCATTTCTATTTGAAGACATTCTCCATAACCCAAGAATTGATAGTTATAAAAACACTACCTACTTTATTTGGATTACAAAAACATTCGTAGCTATAGAACATTGTTTAATGTTAGCCTAAAGCATCTGTATATACACTCACACATAGGGATACTGTTGAAATTACACATGCAACATGTCAAATGAGCAGCTAGTTTACCAGAAATCTGTAGGAAACAGCTTGGAAATTGTTTCACTTCATTTTACTAAATATTTTAAATAAATGAGTTCAAACAGAGAAGTATTTAATATTTATGTGGAATGAAAACATTTCAAGAGTATGTAATTCCATAAGTAAGCTAACACAGCAATTTCTGTTAAAGTGCTGTATGATTCCCCAAATTCATCACACTGCTTGAATGCTAGAGTATCCACATGTTCTTAGACAGGGACACCTCCCACTAGACCTGCTTGCTCAAAGCCCCATCCAGCCCGGCCTTGAACACTCCCAGGGATCAGGCATCCACAGCTTCTCTCAGAAAACTGTTCCAGTGCCTCACCACCCTCACAGTAAAGAATTTCATCCTAATACCTAATCTAAATCTCCCCTCTTTCAGTTTAAAACCATTACCTCTCATCCTATC
>KZ505987.1:155516-186932 GCA_002844005.1 Limosa lapponica baueri
AGCAGAGGTGCTCCAGCCCTCTGATCATCTTTGTGGCCCTCATCTGGACCTGTTCCAACAGGTCCATGCCCTTCTTATGTTGCAGGCCCCAGAGCTGTACGCAGAATGAAGATACTAATTTTAAATGTGTAAAATTGGTGTTAATGCATACAAGCTGAAATATTTAACTGGATGTGTTACTTAGATGGGAAATAAGAAGAGTTGTAAACTAGCTAAGGGTTGAAGGGGAAAAAACCCTGATAATAAATTCAGACCAAAAGCAGAGATGAATTGTTTAAGTTGTATTGCCATCCATTTAGCTCTGAACCCCTGACAGTATAGTTTATTAGAGAGGTGGAGACAACAGAATTCTTTGTAGCACAGATTTATATTACCAGAGGAGCTACAGCAGACTTCTTCTGTGTTGTTAAAATAAATTAATCAAAACCAGCAGGGGAGTGTCCTCAAATTACAATGGTTGCATTATTCAGAAACTGTAAAGATTGAATTTGCAAGGAAATCCAAATGGCATGTAGCTTCGGAAAGAGCCAGTTGTTTTTCAATGATGCCATTTTTAACAATTCTTAATATAAGAAACTGGAGTATTGTTTCAAGCAGATCTTTGGCAGACATTTTCTATGATTTTATTTAATTATACTCCTCTGAAGTATTATTATTATGTACTAATCCAAGCATAATATGATATCTCTATCCCAGATAGATTCTAAAGTACTTTAATGACCTTTGGCTAAAATCTGTGCCAGTTTTAAGACATGTTGACTAAGTCAAGGATGCAGTTATATACACAGAAGACTGCAGCCCACACATCCATGAAATGCATCAATCCTATAGCAAGAACACCACTATTTGTGCCTTCTAGGAGGCAAAGTAATACTTTCCCAACAAAACTTCCAAAGAGGAAAGGGATATGGGGTAACTAATGCAATCAGATCATAAACACAAGTTTGAATTTGATTGGGACACTCTCCTGCAAATGGATTTTTGAAAAGTGAAATTACTGTAGGTGGTCAGAACCCCCAGGTACACATTTCTTGCTAGGATTGATTACTCAGGGGCTGACTCAGCAGGGACACGGACATGTACTGAATGTAACACTCGGGTTTTGTCAAGAGGGAAGGGCCTTGAAAAATGAAATCACAATTTGAAGTAGTATTATTTACATTTGATGCACAGCTTTCAGTTTTAGCATAGATATATTTTTTATAAAACCATACTACTAAATAGGACAGACAAATATCACCACTGTTGCTGGTTCCATTAAGTGATGCATAGCTCACAAATGCAGCATAGCAGTCAGCTGTGGTCTACCAATGAGCTAGTCACACATAGTAGATTTATGGGTACATCTCCATTTCCTAAAGACAAGGAACTGAAGTATGAAAGTGTCCGTACCTTAGATATTTTTATAATGGAAGAGTACATGTAGAAAGCTTTGTGTTTTTTAAAGACATTATAGTTCCTGTGCATTATATTGTCACTAAATTTCCATGTAAATGTTAAAGTCAACTAATGGGGACAAAAACTAGGACAAAATCCTATTTGCTTGATATTTTAAATTAAGTCCTGGGTTTTGCTGCTATCAAACATTCATACTTTGAAAAAGTAAAGATTTGAAACCTGTCATAAGAGTATGATAGTTCTGAAGAATACTGTGTTACCGCAAATTGCAGTCATATTCTCTCATGTAACCTTTTTTTATTCCCCCTGAGCTTTGTTGAAAATGCACTACAGTTCTTCTAGTGTAGCTGCATCAGCTTCTGGAGAGTTATACCACAGAGGTATGGCCTATTCTAAACAGTGTTATTGAAATAAATGTTAGAACCTGAAGTCATGATAGGCTTCTGTTCTTTTGCCTCTTCTTCCAAAGCCATAAATAATAGAAATAAGGATTAAGAAAGAGAACTGAAAAATGCTATGGAACTAAAATAAAAAAGATTTTCAAATGTTACTCATATGTTAGAATAATAGTAAGTTTTAAAGAATTTTCTAAAAATAACAACTAAAGAAACAAGCACATGCAAACGAACAGAATAATCTTAGCTGTATCAAACATCTGGAAAATATAAGTGCACATAAAAGAGCTACTCATTTTAAGGATTTAATTTAATAACTCATCCTGTTCAAGAAGATTAACACGTGGCTATGAAATACCTACTTGCCATCAGAATATTGCACCCCAACACAGTTGTAGAAAGTTTTTTGACAGCCCTAGTTATATTAGTGTGGGACAATAGCATTCCTTTTCATTTTGGGTGGCTAATGTTGGTCCATGTTTGCTAAAAGATATCCTGCATATTTTTCAACTACCAAATGATGTGTAGATCCAAACCTATGCTGGATCTTCATGACTTGATTGCTATCGTGAGCACTGTCTTTAATACATAAGAAAGCAACAAACAACTCAATCTTGTACAGAGTTAAGAGGCACTTTTTCTAAGTACTTCTGAAATTAAGGCTCTGGTAGCTACAAAACCAAAGTCCTCCATATAGTATTTCCCCTTAGATCTATAGAAAGTGCTTCAGCTCCCAACAAAGCATAAAAACATGAGACAGAAGCAGAAGAGGAAATGGAAACCACTCGTATGGTTTTCTCCTCTCATATGCATTGTGCTGCTTTCAGAGCTTATTCGTGATAGAAAAAAGAATCTGAAGGAATATCTGACAATATGGCAGCGTGGTATTCACGAACAATTGTTCGAAGTAGTGTCAGAAAACCTATGGTAATGGCAAAGTCAGCCCTGATCTGCGGCACTCTTCCAAATGCGAAGCACCAAATAAAGGGAGTAAAGGCTAGGAGGAACTTCTGAAGGCACAGCTAGAAACTGAAAAGACATTTATGTAGATCAGTGCTGAAATTTGTATTTGTTTCTGGAGTAAGTGCTTCCCTATGATCCACATTGCTATATACACTGGAAACTGATGGGTGTTGTAGCTCTTTATCTCATGGCACTGTTTATAGTTGTTTTTTTAAGAGGACTTTACAGTCAGACACAAATTTCAGTATATTGGTGATGTGAGAAGTCATTTAAAAATCTACTGAAGAACAAGAGTGGCATTTTAAGCAAGTGAATAGGAATGTAGAAATGCACAGTGCTCTTTTTCACCTAAAAGAAGATAATCTGACTCAGATTGCCTCAGAAGACTTATAACTTTGCTGACACCTTTCTTACTAATATAATTTTGAGGGAAAGGACCTGTTACACGAACTGCTAGTATCTCTCAAGTTTCCTGGGAAGCACACTTTTTAAGGATTGCATAGTCTTTAAACAGATGTCACAGGTCAGCACCTTCATAAATTAAATTCAGTGTCAGAATTAGTGTCCAGTTTCCTTTTCTCTTTATTATTTTGCCCTGAAACTTACCCTTTTCTTATTAAATTAAGCCTAATAATGAATTTAAAGAAAACACACAGCAAGAGCATTTTAATGTCACTGTATCAGAGGGAATTGCTTCCCAGTTCTTTTCTTTTTGCATGGAAGAAACCAGAAATCCGCACATTGAAGTAAGCTTTATCTCATCCTCTGTGCCTGAAGGAAGGAGCCTTGATGCCAGAGCTTAATTTGTGAGAAGAAAGAGAAGATCAAGTCCAACTTTGCCTCCCCCCATGCCTCCCACCCCATATTCCACATGTGTTGCATAGGTATTTTACTCCGTGAAAATATTTATCCATGACTTACACCACAGGAGTGCAGCAAAGCTTTCTGCGTTAAAAAGAAGAGGGGTCCAGAGGTGGAAGGGATGTTTCAACAAGGGCAACCTCAGCAGATTCGACAGACACGTACTTGCTTCACAATAACCAGTATTAGCTGAAGGATGGAGTTGGGGCCTCCTGCTGAGAGGATTTTGCCTTAAATACTCCTTAGCTGTGTGCTGCGTCCAAGCAAAGCAGTCATACAGGTGTATTTCTGACCAATCAAGTGCAGTTGAGGCAGGATCTATCTTTGAGATGCTGGTTTAGATTGTGACTAATTTTGTTAAAATGAGGGAGAAACATGAAGTACACAAGGCCTAAGGGAGCCAAGTGAAATAGCCAAAATGAAACCTGAGCACATGTAAATATCATCTGGCCTGAGAGTATCTTACAAGTGTAACACTAGAGAAATCAAAACAGTTCAAGGAAGCTTTTAAATGAAACTAAACTCACTTGGGCCAATGTGTAGGTTTTGCTCTGAGTGACATACAGGTATAACATGAAATTATGTGAGTCCCTGAGGGAGATCACTGCTTTCCATAATACTACGAAGCTATAAAAACAGAGAGGACTTTGTAGCATATTGTTTCCTCTCCCAGTAGAGAGAAAGTCCTACAATATAAAAGGGACTGGCAATCACAAAGAAACCTACTCACACAGGATTTCAACCACATGTGGACCAAAGATCTTCTCCAGATATTAAACTCGGTCCCATAACATGTGGGTTACTGAAGAGATTATGCTCATTGGAAAGTGTTGATGCCAGATAGCACAAGTGTCATTTGAAGGCTTACTCATAATGAGCTGATGGAAATCTATTAGAAGAAGCTTTTTAGTTGGATAACAGACAGGCAAGAGCCACTGCATAGGACTGAGGCAATAGGTAATTCCTACAGCCATGACTGTCACTGTGTGTGCATCCAGCATGACCTAGTCACTGAAATAAATTGTGTTCTTTGTTCATTATGGAACACACCTGCACATAAACATGGAAAAATGAATATTTTCCAGCCTTTAAAAAAAAGTTTGTGTCTCAAACCATAAAAAGTTTTCAGGAAAGATTTGGTTTGGATCACATTTTAGGTGAGCTTAATTACCACGCTGTTGCCTACAACACCTGAAAAGAAGATATTTTTCAAAAGAGGAAGGGTTTCTTCCCACCCTTTTTAGTTTCAGCTAAGATTGTGCTAAAACATGATCCCATTTCTGCCTCTCTATTTTTATCCTGGCACTGAGCAGCTGATGAACCATGCCAGGGTTTAGTTCTTCAGAGCTGGCTGATGCAGGAATCCAGAAGGCCTGAATTCAGGCCTGATTTGAACAGGCCAATGCATCTTTAGTTTTTGCTTGAGTCAATTAGCACCCAAAATCAATTTGCGCAAATTCCCAGTCTCTGCAACTTTTCCAGGCCTCTTATGCAAATCAGGCCTAGAAGCACACAACAAGTGAATGACCCCGAAGGTTGGTTCGGGGCTAGGCACCATTGTTCTCAGGCCATGCACTTCAGTGCTCCATTTGTTCATGTAGGAACACCAAAAAAAATGATAGGCCACAAAGATAACTATCTCCTCAAGCTTAATTATCTTACCCTTTGTACTGTTCTTGCCAGTGCAGAAAAAGAGGCATTCATGGTCCTCTCACTACATTTAGATTCACTGGGTTGTTTTTCACTGTTCTTGTAAATATAGGGGAAGAAAACTGTAACTCAGAGTTTGGGAAATTTTTGCTTTTGTAGAATGAGAAGAGATTTTGAATCCAAATACATTTTGTAGTCACAAATTGTGCCATGAAATCAGAAATCTTTTGGTAACGTTATCCTGGTGATCTGGAAAATAACTTAAAAATGTTGCACATTTAGGAGATGAATTAGAGCCTTCCAAGTAAAGATTCAATCATGGAATAATGAGTTGGATCACACCTGTACTGATCTGTTAATTTGAAACTATTTGAGTAAAAATGGGCTCAAGCTGCAAAACTCAAGTAGATTTCCAACAGCCTAGCTGTTCAAGGATGAACAGCTTGGATTCATCCTTGGATTTGGATGTGGTGTACTTCATGAGAGTCTATTCTTCATCAGATTAGTAAAATAACCTGGTTTTAGAAGAGCTAATATTACAGACTGAAGTCATGACTGAAAGTGAGGGCAGAGAAAGGAAAAGCAGGATAATGACAAATTTAGAAAAAAACATCATTTTAATATAGTTCAAAAATCAGTTTAAATTGGATACAAGACCTGGGAGTCTTTTTACATCGCCAGGGCTCCCAGCCCTGTCTGCTCTGGCTATTGTCAGATTGGGCTGGAAGAAACTGAGGTTTGGTATAATGTTGTTTGATGCTCTTTTTTTATGATTTCATTACATATATTCAATAGTTGTGTGTAATAGTACTACTGAATGTTCATAATATGCTGTAAAATAGCTGCAGAAATACTTTTCTCTTTAAAGGATTACAACTGCTTATTTCTTAAGGCTTTCTGAAATACTCCTTTTCTGTTAGTTTTTTAAAGATCAAAATGTGTCCTACTTACGGTGTTATGAAACCACAGATCAAATCCTAGTACAAATTTATGGAGCCCTCCTTAAGGGCTTACATTCTGTTTGTATGCAGGGAATAATAAGGAGAGTGAAAGGAAGATTTGGAATGCTTAATTTGTTATGAGATTCTTGACTTGTTTTATATACATATTTATCTTGAAGATATTAATTCTACACTTTGAAATTATTTGGTCCAGGAGATACTGAGCTGAAAAATACTTAGCAGCTTCAGTAAGAAAACATTAAAGCTAGAAAGCAAAATTTCTCCAAGCTGTACCTGTCTTTACATTCACTTACCTATGATTTTGGGACTGTGAATAAGAGCACCATCTAGTGAGAATCAATAATATGTCAGTATCATGAAAAGGTGATTATTCAGTCTGGACATAAAGGCACACTGCTAATTCACTTAGCAAAGGGATTTGGAGGCTTGAAAGGAAACAGTGTTCTTGTGATTTCCAGTTCAGTTTAATGACTAATATCATCCCCCAGATATTCCTAAACATGCACAAGACATCTAAAGGCTAACTTTGGCCAACAGTATGAATACCATGAGATAACACTTTAACATTTTGATTCATAAACCAATGATTTAATTTTATTATGAATTATTGTAACAAAACCTTCCAAGTTTGTGAATGACTCATTTTATATTGATCAGCATGACATACGTATTCTACTGCCCGAGAATTTTGGTGAAATCATTCTCATTTCCTAGGTATCAAGTTTTTTTGGAAAGCCAACAATTCTGAAACTCTGGGCTTTTTTCAGTGAAGGAAGTCAAACAGCTGCTCCTCAGTAAGGATCTTGCGCATTAAATAGTATTTTATGTTAGAATTTGCTTAAAACATCCATGCTTAATGATAGTTTTTTTCTAATTTGAAGAATTTTATAAGCAGGTCTTACACTATCCATTCTGCAATATTATTTCAGCATGCAGGAAGATCATTATGAATATATGATAATATATAAAGCTATTTATCCCTTTCAGATTATTTCCATATGGATCCTCTGTAATTAAATCAGTGTCTTATGGCAGCCAGTCTTTGAAGTGATCTCTGCAAAATAGGAAAATGTAATTTGTGGAACAAAATGCTGATCAGTCTATTCCAGCCACATCTGTTAAGCTGTAGTAGTTCAGAGATTTCTGTGATGAGAGATTTCATTCAAAGCAGAAAGTTTCCTGGATTTCTTTCAGTCCAAAGGAAGTTCACTGGTAGTGATGGGCACTATTCTAACCAAGTAACAAGGTAACAAGTAATCAAGGCAATGTTTGCCCACGATTTTCAGTGAATTAACTGAAAATGATCCTTAAGTAGCTGTACTTGTGTATTTAAATAAAAGTATTACCAAGAGAATAATAAGAGAAAACACAGCAAGAAATTCTGGCAGAGAAGACAAGGATTTAGAGAGATAAACAGAGAGACAATCTCTTCAGGAACACCAGTGGTGGTGGTTGAGTAAAGCTAAGAAAACTCATGACATGATGGCCCTTGATTGCAGTACATCTTCAAAACACCTGATATTATACAGGTATAGACAACCATTACAATTACTGTTGCACAGTTCTCCATTGTAGATGTTTTTCTTCTAGAAGAAAAGCAGGTTTTCTGCAGGACCCTTAGAGCCTTTCCAAAGTGACATCAGTTAAACTGTTGAAGGTGAATCTACAACAAGATGGGTGTGTCAACGCAAGGAGTTACCGTCTGATGTGTCCAGCCACAGCTGTGCCTGCCGCAGAGGTTGTCACCCACAGCTGCTTGGCACTCCTCTCTCTTGCCTCCTCCCTATCCTAATCTGGAGGTTTCCACTCTTCAAACCTTATAGATGGGCTGCTCGTATGATTGTTCCCTAAGCTCTCAGGCAAAATGAGGTGAGTTAGCAAAGCCCTGCCATCTAAATTATTTAAGAAATACCTACTAATTTCAGCCAACACAAACCTGTGTATTTGCAGAGTTGAAGAAAGCAAGAGGGCAGTTACAAGTAATCCCTTCAACCAGTAAACATTTGCAACTGAGAGATATGTCCACATAAATTTTCTCTGATACATTATCATTCCTTTAATAAATAGCCTCTAGTTTCTAGTAATGCCAGTCTAGTACCTATTATTATCAATCATTTCATTCTTACGAATATGCAAACTGAAATTTCTTCAACTCTAAGTGAGTATCTTTGTCCTTACAAAGACTTCCAACACAGCTTGGAAATTAAATGTACAGTTGCCAAATAACTTGAAAAAACTTATATTATTTAACAAAGTTATCGGAATACTCTGAAGTCTAAGGCTTTTTGAAGGGAGTGACTTCTGCTAGACACAGAAAATTGTAGTAAGTAGATCCCTAGCAAAAACTGCTACACCCTTCCCAATGAGGATTTTTATTCACGATATCTGCTTCTAATTAAATAACTGCACTATGTTATACATACTAAGGCCCAATCCTTTGCCCTTTGAAGTCAATGGCAAAGCTCCCATTGAGTTCATGGGAAAAAATGCAACTCCTTTGTTAAGGCTTCCTCTAGAGCTATTTCAACTGTTAGATTTTAAAACAAAGATTCATCTTTCCCACCTTTGCCTGTAGACAACAAGCAGTTCCTGCTGCTCCTTGTATTAGGCAGAGAGTACTAGGAAGGGGAAATTTGGTCTTACCAAATTGTTTTCCCGTTATTCTGTTTGTTTTTCTTTCTGTTACTGTAAAGTGCCACAATGGACATATGATTGTCTTGTATTATCTTTATTTTAGAAACTTTCTTGAAATTCAATACTGTAGCAATTTATGCCATACGTGTCATGTGTATGCTATAGAGAACATATCAAATGAAACCAGCAGTATAGAAAACCATAGCTTATCTACTTTCTTCATAGTTTTGACCCATCACCAGTTCATCTGCTAATGAATTGTAATATAAAACATGCTTACAAAAACCAAAGCATCCAGCTTCCTAAATGGGAACATATTTCTAAAATACATTCACAAAAAGGCAAGTTTATAAAATAATGTTTCTACAGCTAAGCAGTCCAGGATGACATAACTCTTTTGAAACAAAAGGTTACCCGTGCATTGATGCCCCATCCCAGATGTAGGAAGGAGATATCAAACGAAGGAAACTTAAAGGATTCAAAATATGTTTCTGTGGAACTAGAAAGGAGATTTTTAGACAGTGTTTCCATGCTAAACAAGAGAAGAAGATTCTGTGCTGGGCCCAGGACTGCAGCACGTGATAGAGAGCTCAGGGTATAAGCCCATTGGGTCTGGCGAGCTTAGAGGTAGGTTTTCGTTATAATTTAGCTTCCACATCAGCAACAAATAAAGCAGCCACTTCTTCACTATTCTTAGCACCCCACTGAGAGCAAGGTGCTGAGGTGTTTTGAAGATTTTTGGCTTTCATGCTCAACATTGTATTATATTGGCAGATAACCAAAAAATAGCACTTTGATTTTGGTGGAAGCTGATGTGTTTTAGTCTAAATGTGCATTAGTCTCATCCTAACATCCACACTGACTATGGACTACAGATTCTAATGAAACAGGACAGATGGGAAAAATTACAGAAAAGGAAAAAGAAATCCACTGTGTAACTTGTGTACATTAGGGCTGAAATTTAAAACCTTCAAGCTGATATCCAGGGGTTTTTTTTACTGCCAGTTTCATTCCAGCCAACAAGCAGTGTTTGGAAGTACTGGTTGCAATCTAAATGTTATCATTTTTGTCTGCAGTTAATTCCATGCACAGAATTGTTCCTCTTAAACTTGAAGCTATCTCTGCAAATCAGTCTCATTTTATGGAGTGCTAAGCATTTAACCCATGAAATATGGTCCCTGAAAGTAGTTTCTGCTCTAAGTATTTCTGTTGTAAATATGAAAAACACTGAGTTCTGTATTTGGAAGGAAGCCCTTCCATGATATGCATAAATTGCTAGCTGTATCCTCTCAAACAATCTGACACAATCCTAAAGGGCTTTGTAAACAACATTTCCTGTTGTGATACTTTAATGTGAACTTGGCCAAACGTCTTACTATTAAATTCACATTCACAATAGGAATGCAATGGCAGAAAATACAGAACAATGGAAGATAATAATGACATGCAGTGTATTTTAAATGTTTCCAGCAAAGAAACTAAAAAAATGAAGCTAAGCTCTATACAAAGCAGCTAATCTAATTTAGTAGGAATACACTGTTTGGTTTTTTTAGTTTGTTTAGTTTAAATCAATATGAGTTATTCCATTGAAAAGTCTCCTAGCATGGCAGTTGGAAAATTATCTATTGGAAACAAGCACAAATGAACACTACCATGTATCCAAAGCATGCTTGTATTTGCCTAAATACTGTGGAAAGCATGCCAAAACCAGCTTGGTAGGTAGTTCTGTATATCCAAAACAGGGTATACAATCATGTGCTAGTTCAGCCTGCAGTTTTTAAACAACTAGATGGGACTTTAGTACTAAACATTTCCACTGGCACAATAGCTGGAATGCAAAAGTTTGAAACTAGGAAACACAGACCCCTAATCTTTGGAAGTACATATAAACCTTTGCTGGTAAAGGTGTATGAATTTTTTTTCCCTCATTATTTTTCTAGCTCGCAATGGCAGATTTTCAGGAACAGAAAGTGGCAGTCTATTCAGCAGTGGTCTATTTTAGTTAGATTTTGAGAACTTTAATTTGTTCCTTTGTTTTGCAAAATAAATTAACCTAACCTCTATAAAGCCCAGCTTCCTCCCGGTTTGTCAATGGAAGCTTTGTCATTTACTTAAATAGAAGCTCAACTATGTCATCTAAACATGTACCAAAATGTATTGGTTATTAAATTGGGTCAAGGCTTGTAATGGAGTCAAAATCCTCTCCAGAAAAGATAGAAGAAACCACAATAACTCCTTATGTGAAAGAATATGTAAATATGCCTTACGGAGTTTTCTGAGTATCAGCAAATACCAGCTGTGTCAGATGGTCTGAAGAGTGAATTTGAGAATAAGAGTTTGTCCAGGCTGCAAAAACAAACTATGTTTGGAAATGTATTAGCTAGCAAATTTAAACAAACAGTTTTAAATACTGTCCAAGTAAGGCAAGTTGTGTTTAAAATCATGTGGGTTAGCTCTAAACTCCCCTCCTTGGTGCCAAAGTTCAACTAGCATGTTTTAAACATGGCTTGCTCTGTCTACATTAGCATGAAGTTGTATGCCAATTCTGTTTAAAATGTCAATTGGTACAAATAAGGAAATATTAGCAGGGTCATGTTAGCTCAGTACTGAGCCTTCACACAGTGTGCTGAGCATCTTCATTTCAAACGCTAGCGTATAGTAATATCCTATTTGACTATGAGTTAACAAGTATATTTTCAGAGGCAGACGGGACCAAAGCACCAACTCCAGCTCCGAGATGACTTGGGTCATCTGGAGATGATATGAAACACAGAACAGTCTTTTACCTTCATCTTACTAGGAGGATGGTGCTCCTGGGCCATCAGTGCAGAGGCAAGCAGGGGAGCAAAAACCACCAACTGTTTATACTCATCTATGTGACTTAGCACTGAAATGAGCTAGGAACACAGGCGTAACACAGCGATATTGATCATGTCTCAACTAGAACGTAGTGACCAGAATCTCAGCTTTTCCTCACGTAGTTTTTCTGCCTGGAAGCGCGAACATTTGCCAATGGTAACAATGTAAGTGAATGACAGGAACTTGAAATCAAGTTTCCTTAAATCCAGC
This sequence comes from Limosa lapponica baueri, assembly GCA_002844005.1. Lineage (NCBI taxonomy): Eukaryota > Metazoa > Chordata > Aves > Charadriiformes > Scolopacidae > Limosa > Limosa lapponica. The sequence continues at coordinate 167,449 of KZ505987.1, forward strand.
AGCTTTGATGTACTTTGTGGATGGAAGCAAGTGCAATGTATCTCTCTCATGACAGTGACATGCTTTGCCTTACCTCAGGATCAAAAGCGTAACTGTGCTAACATGCCTTATCCTTTTTTTTTTTTTCTACTAGACTAAGCATAAAGGTCAACTTGATGAAAGCCACTTGGAGTGGTTCTGCATGTCAAGTATTTCAGATAAATGCAGGGAGAAAGTCAAACTACCCCAACAGAGCCCACCTCTGTATACAGCCAGCATTAAGTAATCATATTCAGACATCAACTTTTCATTCTGTTGGTTCAGGTTGTTCCCAAGTCTTTGAGTTTCACTTTCAGTTTCAGGTTCCAATGAATCCAAAATGATGAAACTGAGACTTGAATTGAAATCTGAGCATTTTGATGGACAAGTGCACAAGTCTAAAATGACCAGGCAGCCAGTTGTCACATGTCATTACTGAGCCAAAGGTAAAACTACTATTTGTGCAGTAGCAGCAGAAGCTATTTCAGAAATTGGCAAAATAGTCACAAACTGTATAAGTTTTGCATGAAGTCTAGTTGATGATGTTGGTTTTGAACCCTAAATTACCAAAGTATTTCATGGGATTCATTAGGACTGTAGTTAACACTTGCAAGACAATCGAAAATTGCGTGATATTTGGCATGTTTGGACATAAGAAAATGCTGTAGTAGAGCAAAGATTTTCAGGGTGCAATATCACATTGGTAAGAGTTTTTAAATATCCATTAAGTTCTTTCAAATAACTTGACATTTTAGAGGATAGGCATTGTAATTGTAGTTATGCACTGATCAACTGGCAGGGTAGGAATTACAGGAAGAGAAATGTTACTATTTTATTTTTCTAAAAATTCAGTTGAAAAACGTTGCTGAAAAAGTACGTAAAATCTGTCAGCACTAAAAAAAAATCAGTGTGTTTCTCCATATGGAATTACATATTCTTAAAGGATATAGCTTTATTATATATATGTGTGTGTATGTGTATATGTATACATAGCTGGTATTGTTAAGTATTAGTGGAAAAACTCACAGGACTTTCTTTCAAATGCTAGTCCAGAAAATTATGTACATACAATTTTTATATATTTTAAATTAAAAACTGCAAAGAAATTTACAAGAAAAAAAAAAAACATTTTTCATATATCTCACAGCGGAAAGAGAAAAGACACAGAAAGTGTAACAGAAAGGACACCACATGTCCCTTTGCTCATATATATCTTGAATTCTTAGCCATCTAGGGTCACTGTTGTACTGAGATTTCCAAACCGTCTCCTGCTTTGGGAAAGCTATCCTACAGTGCAATACTGACACGGTTTAGTGTCTTGGTGCATACCCAGCACCTGATACAACCATTGTATTCCTTAGCTTTATACTCCTGATTTTCTTTCTTTTTTAATAACATTCACTTATTAGATATCTTTCCTAGCACAATATGTATTTTGACATGGTATTTAAAATAGATTTTTTAAAAAGTTACTTTGGTTTATGCAGACAGTATATAGAATATACAAATTCTGTTTAACTGAAAATAATTTTTATGAAGTATTTACAACATTAGTGGACATACCAAAGTAAGCTGATGTTGGGAAGCCAGGGTTGGGAGGAGGAGGGGTGTTAAACAGCTTGTGTGCCTCTACAGAAAATGAGTCAAATGTTTTCAAAACTTATGTTTTGAATAAGAGTTAAAAATGGACAAACAAAATTATACGTTGTGATATTTAAAAATAATTAATTTGTTGCAATCTCAAATCTAACAAATTATTGAAATGCCTTGAATCTATTTTAATGGTTGTAAAATTATTTACTGATCAAAATTGCCTATTTTATGTGCCGGTGAAAAAAAATATACTAAAAATACTAAAATACTTTCTTGGGAAGGCACAAGGTTTGTCTCTAGCTCTCTGTTAACACTTTGCATGATAATGGAAGACAATACTTCATACTACAGGCAAAACTCTCATTGATTTTAGTGGGAATTCTACTTGTTGCTTTAAGAGCTAGGCAACAAACCATGGGGGGAGGATTTACATAATTTTTTATAAATGTAATAAAACAATATTTTAAAAGGCATAAAACAAACTGGTAAAGGTTGCTTCTGGCAGTGAACTGCAGTGACTTATTTCATTAACTTTAAAAACAGTAGGTTTCCTTTATCAAAAGGGTAGCTGAGTGTGAATTTGGGATTTTTGTATCCTGCCACATTTTCACAGATTATCTCATTTCCCTCCATTTCACATCCCTCTCCCCTTTTGATCTGCATCACAACCACTGCTCTGCTCCCGACGGGGGCCTGAGTGCGCTTCCCTCTGCAGCAGTCCAGGGCTACACCGTGCTCAGGTTGTGTTGACAAGCAGGCGAGCCACCCCTCTGCAGCTTTCCCAGCTGCTGCGAGCTGACACACCAAAACCAGAAATATACACTTCTGACAAAATCTCTGTTGGTGTAATTCGGTGATGACCCACTGGTTTTATGGAGCTACATTAGTGTGCACCAGTGGAGAAGCTGAATCTTGAACTGAAAAAAAAAAAAAAAAAAAACCAAAACAAAGCCAAACAATTTTTTATTGTGTTTAGGAAACACAACCTTTGGATTTTGGAGCCAGTAGGAAAAATTACTATGCATTAGTTGAGTAATTCTTTATTCTTTCATGAGTTATTAGATTCAGTTTTCACGGATAAGAGAATAAAAGCTGAAAAAATTGCCTCTCCCCAAAAAGGGTGACATACAGTGTAGCTGCAGACCCCCCACCTTGTCATGCCTCAACCTGACCATGGTGCCTGATCTGAAGACCCAGGTCTGGGCACCTCAGAGAGAGCCCAGGCTTCCCGGGGAGGAGGGCGAAGCCTGCTGACAGCGTGAGTCCCAAAGCAAGCTGTAGTCTGTCAACTCTTAAGTTCCAGGTTTTCAGCCAGATACTAGTGTCCATTTTCAAATCTCACTGATCCTGACTAACCCTTAAGCATGGAGAAATGAATGATCTGGAACTCATAAAGCACCCAATCCACCATGTTTATAACACTTATGTATGCTGATACGCATGTACTCTTACAAAGGGGGTTCTGAAGTATTGCATTACATGGGCCTTTTGATTGGGTTCGTTTGCAAGAAAACAAACTCATGTTTCTTTGATTTTTTTTCTAAAAATGCATGTATTGTTTTTCCAAATTTAGACATATTTTAGTAGCTGATTTTCTACTATAGGTAAGGCATAACTGTTACCATGTAGCTAGTTCTCAAATCCCAATTTTTAGTGGTAAAACAGAACCCAGGCTTAAGTGCCACAGTCTAGGATGTGAATATGAAAAAAAAAAATTGTAGAGACCATATTTATCAGGAAAACTAAAGCTTAATCAGAATCTTGTGTTCAAACTCTCGTGCTTTTTACTTTTGGTTTTATGTAATCAAGGCCACTTGCCTTTTACCGTTACTTATAATTTTTTAAGCTCTAGCTACAAGTTTTCACTAGATGGCAGGGTTCCACTGTCATCTGTTATCAGTGGCTTTACTTGCAAAGCAACAGTTGCCCATCGGTAGGAAAAAAATTTAAATGTGTTCAAATTTTGCAAAATATGAAAACAAGCAAAAAACTTAACAGTAATGAGAAAATTATAAATACACTCAATAAATCATAGCTCTATTACTGAACATGGTTAATATTATGGGCTGGAAGTCATTGAAAATAATAGTGAACAATGTTCTTTTCTTGACAGAGGAACTAAAAGAACCTTCTTCTATAAAATGAAGTAGACTTACTGTTTCTGCTATTTATGAAAAAGTTAACTAATCCAGTAAATTAAATTTAACTAATTACTATATTGACAGCTTAAGAAAGTTAGAGGTGAAGTAGCTGAACTACTGATACAAAATACTATATCAAAGTACAAAAAACTTAACACTTAATGTACTGGTTTACCAAGATACAAAAAGGTGATAAGATACATTTTAATCTCTCTCCCTCAATTTAGCAAGGAAGAATTCATTGTATGATGATCACTCCCAGTATCATTTCAGCCAGTGGTATTTTGCTGACCTCGGAGCACTGGACAAAATTTGTCCCTCTTGTCTAGGAGAACAGAATGAAGCTCCATAGACTTACATAAACCTTAATAACTGGGACAAATCGTCATTGTTGCAGCAGTGGAGAAGCTGTTGCAATGGAGTGAGCACTGATTTTTAATAAAACTACTTTTTAACTATTATTTTTGCAACTTGGGGTTACCAGTTCTTATTTTTCATGTATTCTGAATTTCTACTGTCTGTTTTGCTGTCATTTTATACATGAAAATACTTTATGAAGTGTTCAGTAATTTTGAGTGTTGCGCATGAAATATAAGAGGGAATGTTTGGCATCTATTAAAGCTGCTTCTAAGACTGGATAACTTTCCAAAACCAGAGATAACTCAGTGTAATGCTTTCCAGGATACCCAAAATAGTAAGAACATTTTCTCATGATAAAACTGTATTTATTCTATGCCTAGAGTAGAAAAAGTATCATAAATAGATGACCGAAACAGCATTTCCTAATATGAGATTCATTTTTGCAATATGCCGAGTGGATTCAAAACATACAGCAAATCAAATAGGAACTGAAAAGCACACATCTTTTCACAATTTCAAACCTTTAACTTTTAAGAAAATGTTGGCAATACTTGCAAGCTACCAAAAAGTAATCATTCCATTTTATTGAAACAAACATAATCAGCACCTGTAGAATCTCTGCAAAACGTGTTAGCAAATTCAAACAAGCATCCCACCAACCATTTCACTGGAAGCAGTATATATTTAAACAAACTGTTTTCCTCAGTCGTGTTCACAAAACACCAATAACATCTTTCTCTCATGTTCCTACCTTGGCGATTTGCAAAGGCTGCTTTTGCTCCTTGCCACCTTGCAATCTAAAGCCCCAAGGCGCCCCTCCGCTCATAGCAATGCAGAGATAATCCCCTGTGCCCATTTTCCTGGTGCAGTTAGGCAGCATTCATTTACAGAACATGAAAAATTTGTCTTGCAGATGTTCAGCGAGCCGGAGATTTGTCTGCCAGGCAGAGCTGGAGACCCAGAGCACCACACTGTTGCTGCTGCTGTGTACTGCACTAGCAAATGTAGTCATTCAGAAGAATGTAAGAGCTCCCTCGGATCAAGGGCACAGCCCACTCTTTCGTCAGATTTCTATGCTCAGCCCACCTTCAAAGTCAAGTAAGTAACGTTAAGGAAATGCACACAAAGAGACTCAGCCATGAGGCAGAAAAGGCTGTGTTTAAACATGACTCTTATGACAGCTAAATTAAAACAACAGCAAAAAGAAGCGTACATTTCCCAGTGACAATTTAGGGAGTAAGTTTACTTTAGTAAATGGTGCCATATGTTTTAAACTCTGATTTACCCCTTTTTGCGTTCATACTCCAAACAAAGAAGAAAGCAGAATCATGTACATCCTCTGAATTACTGATACACTTAGTTTGAACTAGGTATATGATTTTCATCTCTACCCTGTGTGCACTTTCTGCAGCACTGCAGGAAGCCAAAAAAAAAAAAGAAGAAGAAAAACTTTATAATTTCCATGTCTTGGAATTGTTTCTTTTACTGGTTCTCTGTAACCTCAGTATAGTTTAACGTGCACTGCTATTTAGCAATGACCTAAATTATTATTGGACCCTAATAATGCCTGTTCTTATGCAGCCTGTTGCCTTTCCTACCAGAGAGGGGAAGAGGATTAGCGGAATGAAGTATCAAATCTCTCTATTGATGCTATCAATGGATGATTTGCATTGTGTCATTAAAGGAGAACCTTACTATAAACATGGAAAAGAAAAAGATTCAGTGGGAAGTTAATTTGCCAGTGCTTTACAAGACCTGGGTTCAATTCTGTTCCCCATTTCTGACTTGGGTTAATGTGGACTGTAAACAGCTGAGCTCCTGCAGGTCTAGTTGGAGTGGTTTAAGAGGTGATGTTCTTCAGGAAGGGATGAATATTCCCCTAGCTGAGTGTTAACAACTGACAGCATAAGCACTCCTACTCCCCTCAGCACAAAGTCAGTTAGCTTGCCTAAAATCACGTTGCATTTTAAATTAAGCTGGTTCTATAGGAGAGTGTTCAGCAGATAGGCGGAACAGCAAGACTGGTTTCCAAAACAAACACCTCTTGCTTTGAGACCCAGGTTGTTGGGGGTTGATGTCAGATTCCCACAGCCTAACTTCCACCGAGGTCCCTGTATGAAGTGCTTTCAGTTGGCTGATTCCAGGTCTTCAGAGATGTCAGAGCAACAGGAAACATTCGCATTTAAGTTACATGACTTTGCATCTACGGAGCTGGTAACTGTTGAAGCTTTAAACCTGAGCCTATGTGTCTTTGAAGAACATTAGGCAAAATAGCAAGGTAGAGACAGAATCTTCTGTTAAACCGAAATACTGCGGCTGGAAAAATTAGACAGGCTTTTAGGCACTTAAGTCCTTCATCAGTCCTCTGAAGGCACTAAGGTAACCCAAAGACTGGGTGGAGACAAGGTCCCTAATCAAACAAAGGCAAATGTCACCCTAAATATCAGGATGTAATGGGAGGAAGAGTGCTTTCTTTATTGACTATAACAAGCAAAGATTGCCATATAATTAAATACTTAAGGAAAAGACTATTAGAGAAGCCATACTCAGAAAGGGAATGGTCTTTAAAGGAACTTTGCTAGACAACCTCTGAGTGAAGGCGCCTCGTTTAAAATAACTCAGTTCGAACTAAGGTGTCTAACTGCTTCTTATTATCTTGTGCAATGTTGATTTGTTGCTATAGCAGACACTTTTTTAGTCTTTCCCAAGGCAGAATCTTGCTTTAGACAAAATTCTCTCCCTTCTTAATAATGCACATTTTTATAGATACTTTTATGACAGTAAAATTCCTAAGTATATGGCTGCAAAAAATACATTATATGACACTCTGGTAGATACAAATTTAAAAAAAAAAATAAGGACCACGTTTCACATAATTATCAGCCCTTCAAATGTTATAAATTTATGATGAAATTTATATGATTAATGTTAGGGTGTTTTGAGCTTGTATTAGGCTCTCTTATCATTTTGGTAAAAAGGAATAATTAAAACTGATCTCTGTTTCTGAACTTCTTCATATACGTATCGGAGAAAAAAAAATTAATGAGAAACATCTCTGCATTTGGATGGTCATCTATTTGATGGGAATTTGTACTAGATATAGAAGCTTCTATCTACCTGGGCCATATAACAGAACTGTCTAAGATGATAAACCAGAACAATCTTATTAGTCATTGCTCAGCTGAAAAAATAACCAGGACACCAGGATCTGTTTGATTTTGTTATATGAGATAGATGAAATGTCTCTGTACAGTTGCTGAAGTATCAGTATTTGGTGTTCCTTGAAGAACTTTACATTTGACTGTGTCATAGCAAAAGGCATAGCAAAATCATGCCAATGGTTTTGACTAAAGTCACTATGTAAAACACTGAAGAAATTTCTCTTAAAAGTGAAATTAAGAGTTGTCTACGACATTGTAAGCTAGTGTTTTGGATCCTTAAAGGTGAATAGTTTAGTGTTTGTTTAATATTCTACTGGCTTCTAATCTGTGAAATCTACATGGCTCTCTAGAAGTTAAATCATTTTGTGGTAGTAATGGCAAAATATCATTGGTGCTTTTAGATCTCTGCTCTCCAAAGAAAAATTCTTGTTTCTTCTGATGAGTTTGTATATGTATTGTGTAGTACTAATTACTCCAGAACAAGTTGTGAAAAGAATGTAATATTTAAAAAACAAACAAACCAACCAAATCCAAAATCTTTAAACTAAGTGTAACTGCCCTGGTTTGACGTAACGCAGTATAATGACGAAGCTTTATGGACATTTAAATCTGGTATATTTAAACTGATATAGGCCTCTTTGCTTGAACTGGCAAGAATTGTGGTCCTGACAGGAGAACAAAGATAGGAAAAATAGCTTTTTTCCAGTCAGTATGTTGAAGAGGGTTTATAATAAAAATTCCAAACAAATTGCTGATTTTTTTCTTCTGAGAGAGAATTTGTTTCTTGTTCCATGGTAAGAAAAACGTTTGAAGTCTGTAACTAAACTATTCCCATGATGGAAAGACCCAAAACTTCCTATGTCCTAATCTAACAAATAATACTCCATAGGCATTAACAACTCCCACTTGCCTTATATGACTTTCTTTAATGCTTATGCAGCTGCATATCTTGCTTTTTAATACAAGTCTTATCTTGTTGAACATTCTCTGCATCCTTTGGGATTTCTAAATGCTGGTCAGAAACTGGACATCATGATAAAAATGGAGTCATTCATGGGGTTTATGACATTATGGTCTCTGTGTTTTCTATAGCATAAATAAATTGCATAAATACTGAGATAGTTTTGGAAATCCACTGAAAAATTTAAAGCTAATAGCAACCACAGCCACTTAACCACTGCCATCATCTCACTAAAACCTAAAGATCCAATTCTAGGCAACAACTGATAAAAATAACTTCATAAATTCAGCAAATGATAAATGCCAGAACTCACCTAAAATCTATCTGTGCCCAAATACAGGTAAAGCTTTGGCTTGAACCTGATCTTCTATGATGAGCTGTGTAGGAAAAAATTTCTAGATCAAACCCCTACCTGCTTATCTGCTTTCAAGAACTGCCAGTTAAAAAATCTAGCATATTAGCCTTGATGAGCTGTGATAAACTAAGAATAGCCATACTTAGACCAAAGTGAGGCCATCTACCCTAAAATGCTGCTTTTAATAGTGAGTGGAAACTGGTTGCTTAGGGAAAAGTAGAAGAACATGGGAAATGCACAGTACTTTCCTCAGGTCGCCTCCAGTGACTTCCACTCAAAAACTTCCTCAGCTGGATGCAGTTCCTCTGTACTTAGTTATGAATTTCTCTTCCACGCACCTTTCCACCTGGTTTCCTCTTGAGCCCACATAACTTTTAGTATCTATAGCTTATGGTAGGAAGTCATCCTTAACTACATTGTGACATAAAAAAATCACCTTTTCTTCTTTTAACCTTCCTTTTAACTTCCATTATAGTCCTCATACCATCCTCTCTAGTTCTATATCCTTTTTGAGATGGAGGCCTGGAAAGCCACACAGTCTTCAGACTGCAAAGTTGGGATTTATACAGTAATATGATGATATCATCTATTTTTCCTCTTGTTGCTAACCGCAACATTGCTAACACCTGATTTGCTTTTTCAGATGCTGCTGAGTTGGTGTTTTCATGGAACTGTCTTTTAAGATCTTAAAACCTTGTCTGATGATAGTCAGTTCAAAGCTCATTGTTTTATTTGTGAATTAATGGCTTTTTCCCCAATGTGTATCACCTTATACTTCTAAGCCATGTTATGGTATGGCTGCTTAGTTTTCTTAAAAGCCTTTGGTGAAGGAATTTGTTGAAAGCCTTTTGTAAATCCAAGATCAATCAGATCACCCTTATCCACGTGTTTTTTGATCCCCTCAAAGGACTGCCTTAGGTCTGTGAGGCAGGACTTGCTTTTATGAAAACCTTTTTAACTCTTCCCAGATAAGTCATATTTATCCAGATGTCCACTGTTCCATATTATAGTTTCCACCTATTTGTTTTGTATAGATAGCAAGCTGACAGGCTTGCTGTTTTCTGAATCTCTCTTGGAAAACTTATGTTAAAAGATGGCATTCTAATCTCAGCTAAAAGTTTTGAGTCATCTATTTCAGCCTTGAATTCCTTTAAAGCTGTCCGTGGTCTTGGTGACTACTTCTTAATTTTATTTGGCTCATCTACTGTCACTTGTCCATATATTTTCTTTTGTTATTGTAATAATAAGTTATGATTCTGAACAGTTTCACGATAAGTGGATGTATCTAAAATCTAATTTAAACCAAGTAGTTCTGTAGCTGAGTTCAGAAGACATTGTACAAACGTGAGAAGAAGTAAGATGTACGTTTGTCTTTCATTCAGCAATAAGAGAAAAGCTGTCATTTCACCTACAGTTTCCTACAATAGTATCCTTGGTCAGTGGATTGTTTAAAAATGCAAACCTTTCCACCCATTCCTTAGTAATGAGGAAGAGAGAGAGGAGAGAGGGAAAGGGGATATCATGATCTCTAATTTATGGGCAACATTTTACTGCTGTAAATACCCAGATGTCTGATTTCCTCCTTTTTATGCCTTTCATTTTCTTTTCCTATCTGATTTTTTCCACATAAAATCAACATAAGCTAGTTCCCTAAAAATGCCTATTTTAACAGCCTTCTAGTAAATTCCAACTGTATCATCTGTAAACAATTTAATAAACTACCCGATTTATTGTCGGATGTGATTTTAGCCAAAGGAGAGAATTAGCAGGGAAAAAAAAAAAGAAAAAAAATTGGCAGTGCTTTTTTTTTCCTTGTTTACTAATAACATGGGGGGAAAAAAACCTTGTAAATATATATCTAGCTTAATGGAACAAAAGATAAAATCACAGCCATGCCACTTAAGAAAATGTGACATACACTCTCTTCCAATGAAGCAAAAATGGTGGCCTCTTCTAATATATCCCTTTAGATTATTTTTTTAAGTGGCTTCTGCAAGCTGGGTAACGTAAGGCAGTGTAACATATATTATTGTCCCACATCATTGCCTAATAACATTCCTTGTTTTGTAGTAGTACAACTGAGTGGTTGCACAAGGTAAAAGCAAATTTTGAAGGCAAAGCTAAACATATTTCCCTCAAACCTTACAGAAGTTGAACAATTCATTTCCGCTTAATTCCTGCCCTTAATTCTTGTTCTCTGGACTTTAGAAGCAACAAGGAACACATGGAAAGGATTTTGTTTTCAAAAAAGGTATAAAATGACAAAGTGAATGAAATATATTGATGGAAAGTTCAAATGCACGGCTCCAGCTAACATTGATTAAAGCTGATTGCTCTTCATTTTCTCCCATCAAATTTCTCTTGTCCTACAAGAGTCCTACAACTAGTAGAATCCAGATGTTTTGATTGCATGAGGAACTTTGCAGTGCACTGCCAGCTAAAAAGGGTTTGCTGACTGAAAGTACAGACATGGAGTGGTAAAGGTATTAAAAAACAGTGATACCAAGTTCTCAGTGAAAAGAAATTCAAAATACAAGTCCTAGATAATTACTAGCTACGTCTAAGGTGATACGGGAAAGCTCTGCCCACAGTCTTCAGGGGCATGAGCAGTTCCTCACCAGTAAAGGTAAAGACTTCAAATTTTAATCCCTAATGTGGATTATTAGGCTAGGTACGGTGTGATGGGTTGGAATTTTAGAACTAGTCCCACTTTGTTTTTTATAACAGGCATTGTTATTTGACAGGTGTGTTAGATCACACTCCCAGCATTTATATATGGTTCACTAAGAAGATAATATAAGTCAGCTGAAAATGTAAAGTTTGCCATGCCACTACTACTTAGGTTAGCAGGTGTCATCCTAGATGCTTATAATGGCATTATCATTATGGTTTTAGGATCTATTGTGGAAAAAAAAAAACCAAAAACAAAAAACAGGTGAAAGAAGTTACTTTCTTTCAAAATAAAGACGCAAAGTCTATATCCTTGAGCATTACTAATTGATAAATAGAAATTCATGTAGAGGGAATTCCTCCTTAACTCTACAATTCATCATGTTAGGATGTAGATTAATGAAGATCAGCTCCCTAAGCATATGCTTACTAGGTGGCAACGTATTACGGGCCTTCTGTAGCCAAAGACCTGTCACCATTAAATACAGTGAGTAAAAATGTATGGATAACTTGAGTAAGGAGCCAAGAGTTTGGAGAAGAAAATTCTGATGTTTCTTCAGTGTTTGTCCTACCTGTTCCTATCACAGCCAGATACTCAGGAAATACATACCTTCCTGAACTACTGACTGAAGAGAAATAGACAGTTTTTTCTTCCTGGCCTCTCAAAGTCTTTTGTGAACACCTTTTTGATTCCAGGTGTGCATACATGGTCCCGCCATGTCCCAGATGCACACTACAACAGGAACTTCCTTTCTTTTTCCCACTCCTTTGTATGGGCCAGGCAAGTTGGAAGTACAGGTGGTCTGAAAGCACCCAAGGGTCTTGGGAAAGGGGCCAGTAAGATCTATGGAAAGACAAGGATTTCAGAATGTGTCCAAGAGTCAATACGCAAAACAGCTACAAAGGCTCCCCAGGATTTTGTGAGGAAAAAGTAAAACACATTCACTGCAAGATTTGTGAAGATGTAAATATTTGTGACACTACTACCTGTTTCTTGTTAATCTTGCAGTAAGGTTTTGGGCTAGAATTCATGTTTTCAGGTGTTATTCCACTGCTGTTTTTACTTTTCACTGTCTTTTAGTAAGCAAGGACTAATTTTCTCTTGGGACTTGGGGAGACCCTTAGGTGTCTATTCCATTTCGATTCCCGGGCGGTGGGATGACTACATTTTTGGCTTCAGTTGTTGGGAAAATTCTGATAAAAGCTTTTAAAGTAAAAAGAAAACTATTTATGTGATATTTTCTTTCCGGTTTTGGCAGGGAAGGGTTGCATCACATTCTTTTTAATAGAGCCTACAGGAATCAAAATTTATCTTCTGTGCAAAAGCTTTTGAGTCTTGAATGGAACATGCATGTAAATAGGTGTTATATGTTCCTCGCTTCTGCTACACCCTGCTCTTTGAATTGTCATTTAAAAGTGGCAGTTAAGTAACATAACACCTTTTATCTATCTGTTCATCTGAGACAGTCAGCTTTTATGATCTCCCCTCTTCCTGTTGAAAGAACCCTGTGCAAACATTTCATGCCTACTTATGGGGCTAAACAGATATACTATGCTAAACTCTCTTCCAGTGTACCACAGTGAAATGAATCAAGAGTAACCATACCATATTCAGTTAGAAAATATATTTTAATCATAGCTGAGCTATGAATTAGGCCCAAATAGTCTACTAAATTTTGAAATGATGGCTTAATGTGGAACTGAAGATTGAAGAGACCTTGAAGATTTAACATTAGTCTGCTGAATACTCATCTGCATCAAATTTCATGTTTTGAATTTTGTTTCCTGTTAGCTAGCATAAAAGTGATTAACTCCCTTTGACTTGTTGCTTTTAAAAAGCTCAATGACTGACTACATGCATGGCTGCAGTCCAGCATAAAAATCAACCAGTTTTGCGTTGCAGTTAAAGCAGGTATTGTTTGTCACTTGGAAGGCTCATATAAGACTGAATTTATCAGTCCTGAAAACAAGAAGGGGAGCAGCAGAGGAACAGTTGAGTTATAATACAGTATGGGTCTCAGCAAGCTTGGGTTCTGTTTTTACACTTGCAAATTCAGATTTAATTTTTGCTCTACGCCTGTAAAATGGGGAAAATAGCAACTACACAGTGTAATCTTCAGAAATTTGCTTGAACTTCTGCAAATCTCCATTTGTAGTTTGATAGTTTGAATCCTCCTGTAGTACCCTGTTCTTCCCTCTTTCCTCCATACTACTAAATAAGCAGTTTCTAACACTCGCTTTACAAATACAGTGAGATATTTTGTTCAGTGTCTGCCCCAGTGAGTCTGATGGTGGTGGTTCGAACTACAGCATCTAGCAAAAGGACAGTGCATAAAAAGTTGCTGTGGCATCAAGTTATGCCTGCGTAAGGCAAAGAGCATTGCTCCGTCTTGGCATCTGGATGGTTCTGTTTAGATTTTTACCAGAGAAACAGTAACAACAAAGATGATACAACAAGGACCTCCCTGCATGAAATCTTACCCCCCATGCAAATAACCGCGATAGATTAAAAAGCAATCCAGATATCTTCCTTCCTGGCTATAGGAACAAGAATTCCAACTCTCTGCTTTGATAACTAATTTCTTTCCAAATGGAGCAGATGATATTAGAAAAGTCTGCTCTCCAAAACCATCTCAACATTTAACCCCATCTTCTTGGTGGGAACAAGTTTCCAGACTTCTCAGCTCCTTCTGTCCTTGGTACAGGCTTCTGCTTCTGCCAATAGTCTACTGGTTAGCTGGTGTTGGCACACATCTGCTGGATTTCCAGGGAACTGCCAATGTCTGCAAATCCTGAACAAGTGTTTTTTGTGCCTCCACAGAGTAAATCATGTGCTGTGACACCGAGCATGTTATAGAATTTTGCTCCTATCCTTTGTTATTTTCATGCCAGCTGCATTTCCTATCCCTTTGTTTGGTCTATCATTCTCAAATAATGTGATGGATTTTTAAAAATGTAATTCTGATTTTCTTTGATTAAATTCTGATGTTTATTTTTGTTGATGATGGGGAAGGCATCAATTAGTTAATACTACAGGAGTCCAAATAGCGCAAACTCAGTATTTTGAAAAGTACTCTTGTAATCAATACTCATAATTTTACAAATGACAGAGATGCTTTACTGCTATGTAGTACCTCTATAATTTTTCCATGCTTAGGTAAAATTTTTTACTCCTGCATTAATGGTGGTGTAAAGCAGAAGCACAGTGAATGTGAGTGCGAGTGAACATAACAATATTTGCATCCTAAGTAATTTCAGAGTGATTCTGAAGAGCTATTTTCTTAGGCAATAGGTTCATTTAACAGTTATGAGTATTTGTCACTACAAATGAATAGAAAACAACTTACCCTGCTTGCAACATCAACTGATCAGAGAAAGAAAATAATGTCATGAGTTTCAGTAGACAATCAATTACATGGAACAAATATGACTTACTAACAGTAGGACTATAATCACAGTGTGCTGAATGATCTGGCACTGGCTAATATATACCTGCATTATTAACTGGACAAAGGAAAAAAACAGACTGTAAATTTATTCCATGTTTTCCAACGAGAAAACCATGTAAATCAATCAAATAGCGAGTTTGCCTGCTTCTTACTCAGTTACTTTTTTTAAATTTAATGATAGTAAGCTTATTTGAGTACTCTTATAGCAAGACTACACTAACACATCAGAAATTTTATACATGAGCAGGAAACATAAAATGAAAGCCACTGAAGATAAAGCTGCTTCAGATGCTTTTGAACGTAAAAGTGAAATATATCTAAGTTTGAGAAATTCCGTACATCCAGCAAGCAAACACAGAAAGGATCACATAACTTTCTGCTGTCCTTTCTCAGACTGATGGCTTAATGTTTATTCACAGTGCTTTATGTATCATACATTATTCATCAGATTATAATGAGAAGTTCTCATCTTTGTTTTTGTTACGGTTTGTTATGTAGCAATTACAGCAGGGTAATCAAGTCTTGGGTTTTTTTCTTTAAGAACTGGTTGTGCAATCTTCCACTCTCATACATCTTAGACAGTACTAAATTAATTTAAAAAGATAATTGAAATTCCCCAACTGAAACATCACAGCAGTTTTCTCAGAACACCGTATCTATCTCCTGTAAATGTTCCAGATCGAGTTGCCAGAATGTTGATTTCATTAGAAAACCAAAATAGCAACAATCAGTGAGAGTAAGCAGAGGAGCCTCACAGTTCACAGATATTGAAAAATCCAGAGGCTTGAACTAGCCAGAAAGTCTTTTCTAAAGGAAGCAGCCACAATCAGTTTTCTAAAGCACATTTGCTTTTGTAATGTGTGACTTGCATAGAACTAACCATAGAGCATCCTATAATCATTTGTGGTTTACTGAGTTTCAGGAAAAGAAAAGTAGGTTTAGCTAATAGGGAACAACTTAACAAGAAACCAGGACCTGGACTTTAAGGCAAATGCCCTTTTCATTCTTTCACTTGCATATCATCTTTCTTCCCTAAATATAATTTTTTTTTGCTTTGCAAATATGCCTGTAAATGTTACAAACACTCTCCAAGGTAGGCAAGGAATGCCTTCTGTGGTAGTTGATTTTTGCCCTCTATTTGGGGGAGTTAGGGACCATGAAGACAAAAGGGTCTATCATTGTGGATTTTAAACATCACTTGCCAGTGATCTTTAAAAGGGTTGAGGCAGGGAAGGAGTGACATGCTCCCAGTCCTTCCTCTTCTCTGCAGCGTATAACAAAATGCAGCCATTTCTAGAGTGGAACAATGCAGCTGTTCAAAAGCTACCAGCAACTATACAACAATGAAATCACTCAGTTCACAGCAGGGAATAGAGAGTAATATTCAGTCTAAATGAATTTGCAGATGAATTCAGACAGGCTATAAGTTTATGAATGGGAATTGGATTTACGGTCCTTCTCATCTAAAAATATTTTGGAAACTTTAATGAGTGCAAGGTGTCCCGACCTCTTTGTGTATGATATGCTGAAAGCAGCCTGAGAGGCAGAACAGCCCTTACCATCACTGTGGAGCAGGAGGTCAGTCCTTAGCAGGAGGGAAAAGGGAGAATCACTTGCCGCTTGCATGATCTATGTGCTCAGCAATCCTTCATTGCGTTCCAGTGGTGCCTCTGACCGGCCAGGCCTGATTTTGGTTCTGGGTACTCTGACTCACCAACTGCTCAATTAGTCAGATCTAGAAAAAAAAATAAAATAAAACAAAACAAACAACAAAACGGTAAGGAATCAATTCTTCCTTTATTGTGGTCACATGCATAGGTGATAGTGGATAGTCACTGTAGGAAGTATCTGTTAACACCGGTTACTTAAGACAAAATATATATAGCAATGAATGTGTCCACAGGATTTTAACATTACTATTATTTTCCCTGGGTAACAGCAGCTACATTAGTCTAATAGTCTGAAAACTCTTTTCTCTTTGTTTTCATTTTATGTAGGGCAGTGTTTAAATGGTGTACTCCAATAGTATTTTCTAATTGCCACTGAGATTGTTTAATGAAAAAAACAGTATTCACTTCTGTTGTACCCTTATTTATGTTTCTATTGTGCTTAGTTTTTTATATTAGAAATGTAACTGAGTCACAACACCGATTTATTTCTTCTTAGTGTTCTGTTTCTTGAAATACTACTTCTTTCCTTTTTCTTCATGTAGTATGTTTTAATATGACCTCACAGTCATGCTACTTTTTTTCCCAGAAAAACATAATCCCTTTAAAATTTGATTGCTTCATTTTTACCAGTCTTTGCTTTCATTTTAAACAAATACGACCTCTGTAAATATTAATTTCCATTTGCTTGTAAAGTGCTTTACACTAAACTGTAAACCGTTTTCCATAGATCTTAACTGTACAGTAGACAAAACATTAAAGAAGATTTTAGTGATTACATGTAAGCATAAGAAAAAGAAAGTAATCTTTTTATGTAAATAGCTTTAAGACCCTTCTGATGTTGTGCAAAAGCAAACCTGTTACTTTGTCTGCAGCACATACAAATTAAATTAAAAGGAGGAAAACAGTTTCAACCAAAAAAAGCCTTTTAAAATGTAGACTCTTTGGAGTTTTATGAACTACTCCTTGTGATGTAATAGTCTTCTCTTTAAAGAACATTCCCAATATTGCCTGCATCTTCACCTAGAGAATGGTTTGGAGTATATTTTGATTTTTTAAAAAAATCATATAGCAATGAACTGCAGGTACTTGTCACAGCTGTGTGTTAACACAATCAATGTTAACTGCTACAAAAGCTGTAGTGTCACTATCATCATGAGAAATACATGCCCATAACTCAAATGCACCATTTTCTGATTCTTCTTGGCAGCTTGTGCTAAGGCTGTATTTTAAGGACATCCTCTAAATGAAAAGGTTAGGTTAGGATTTAGGATTCCCGGAATTGCACATTGTCTTAATGCAATGTGCTATGAGATAAGAGACATGGAATTCTGCACAGTTTGTCCATGAGGGGTGTTTATAGACCTACAGTAGTAACTTCAGGGAACAGATCAATCCCAAATGATTAAAATAATAATAATAATAAAATAACAATATTGGTATCTGAAATATTTGAGTTAGCCTTCTACAGAGCCAATACAGGCTCTGAATCTGATAGTCTCCCAAGTTGATAGATGACTATGTGTTTTCTTTGTTTCAGAAGTAACAAAAAAAATTCTAGTGAGAATTTTAAAAGTGTGATTTTAGAGGCAGGGGATTTGCTATTTTTTACTATAGATGAAAAAAGCATATAGATTTAGACAAATTCTTCAATTTACTTCACAAGTACTAACTCCAAATTAGGTCTGAAATATGTGAAATCACATTAGTTTTCAGCAGCATTGGATAAGTACAACTTCAGGATAAATAGATTGTTAAGAAAGGTAATTTAGCCTACAAGATCTTCATTATTGATAATGATAGAGAAGAAACCAGTCTGGTTCTCAAATTTTGTTATAGAGTTTAATTAAAATTATTTCATTAAAATGAAGTGACAACAGCTAGCAATCCTGCAATCGCATTTTTATGAAATTACTTTCCAGACCAGGAGTGCACTTAAATCTTTAATGATGTTTCCACATTTCTGAAATTGAAAACCTTAAATTACTTTTAATGTTATAGGTGGAAACTGTAGATAAATACTATTTGTAGCTTCAAAACATCCTGACCATGACATGGTGTATGCCTTTTGTCTCAGTGTTCCAGGCTAAAGGACAATGGAGGCAAGGCTGTATCCATGAAAAAAGAGGCGTCTTGATCCGTTTCCAGAGTGGGCCTGGAACAGGGGAAGAACTGACAAAGCCGTAGCTTCTCCTTGCTATCTTTTGCTGATCTCGTCTTTCAGTTTCACTAGAGCTGATTTCAGGGAGGAGAAATCTGATAGTAAGTATTCAGTGGCCAAGTAAGTGCATGGTTCTTCAGTGCTGAATTATCCACAGCTGCTTACTGTTAATAGCTAGGAGCTAGACACAACAGCGCTGGCGGGACAGCCACCCGCCTGGCTCCACAACAAAATCGGGAATGTCCAAACTTAAAGCCATTATTTTCCTCAGTGGCATGGTATTTCAAAATAATTTTGCATAACTGAAGGTAATTATATGTATTATATCTTTTGCCATATAACCAGCAAAAGAGATAGGGACAACAGGTGAAACTGCAGCACAGCAATGATGAAAGGCTTTGTTTTGCATCCCGCTTATGAAAGGGTCGCTGATACTCTGCAGCCAAAACCACATCCAGTTTAACTGATGCTTGTCACCTCCTGGACTACGTTTTTCACTCTGATTAGGCAGTTGTGAGAGATTTGGAAGGTTTTAGATTTTCTCTGACATATCCAACAGTATCGGCTCCAATAACATGTTGAAACCCAGCTTCTACTATTCAGTGGTGAATCCAGCACTGGGTAGCGAGTATGAAGACGGGTCAAGACTTGTTCCTGCCAACTCTGTGTTCCGTGCTGAGCCTTATTGTGAGTCTTTCACGTAAAAGATGCCCCTCTCCACCTTCATTTTGACATCTCTTTCAAAGGCACTGGGATTGGTTTCAGGATTATTTTGTACAGGAACAAATGCTTTTGACAGTCGTGTCTGAGGTAACCGTTACTGAGATTTAGCACCACGTTAAAACCGTTACAAAGGCTTTAGTAATGTTGTAGAGCAAACACTCAAAGGACAGGAAAGCCTATGAAGCCTGAATTCCAGATGCATATATGAAGCTGGCTCTGAGCGAT
>KZ505987.1:187092-222461 GCA_002844005.1 Limosa lapponica baueri
AGTTTTTTTGGTCTTGCTAATCCTCTGCCACCTTTTTAACACCACAATGTTTGTTTGTTTTTTGACTGGGAGGAACGGTCACTTTACCAATACACCTTTCTCGTGTTACTCCCATGTTGCTACTTTGTTAATCAGAAAAACATTGACTCTACTCTGTAACCAAGGTAGTATTTTTAAACGTACTTGAGCAGTAACTAAAACCGGAGCATGCAAACAGGTGAAGTACCTGCATCATCTTTCACTCTAGATAGTCAGGTGGCATAATTTTACATAAATATGTATATTGCCACAGAAAAAAATTTGTTTCTAAGGCACCCATGAGGAAAAGCACCTTACTTTTTGGTCCGCCTGGGCCGCGCCGCCGCCCTGCCCTCAGGCTCCCGGCCGGCAGCCGCTGAGGGCACGGCCTCGCTGCCGCCACTGCGCAGGCGCCGCCGGCGGGGCCGGGCGCGCTCCAGCAGCCGCGGGGGTCGGGCGGGGGAAAGCCGGCAGGGGCAGACGGAGGGGCGGCCGGGGAGGGCAAGGGAGCCGCGCCGAGCCGGGGAGCCGGCACCGGGGGCTGGCACGGGGGCTGCCGGCGTGCTGCCTCACGCCGTTAGCGGTAGCACCGACCGAGGGGTGAGACCTGTTGCTTTGTTCGAGCGACTTAAAATTCTTAGTGAATGGGGATGGACATGTTAACAGTTTGCAGGTTTTGTACTGAATTGGAGTGGATTTAAGCTTCTGCTTTCACAGCTTATTCCAAAATGTGCTATTAAAAAAGCCAACACAAAATGTAACATATCCATCAGAAAGCTATATTCCGTTCTCTGTATGTGTGTGTGTAGGTGTATCACACACCCCAAAGATCGTTTGCCAGATTGAGACTGCAGCGTGCCTTGGGGAGGGACAGCACCTCTTCTGAGGTGATAAATTACCACACACAGCGTCTCTGAAGAAATACACGGTTAATAGTTTTCCTGCAGTTAGCCAAGAGTGTGATCCTCTATTTTTGATCCTGTTATCCTACTTCTGCATGCACATAGTGGAGTTTTACATGTTCATAGGGATATTGGTGCAGTAGAGCTTTGCATAGATACAGCAATCCTCTGAAAGAAAAAAAGATGACAAGTTGTTCAGTAATTGTGGTAAATTAAATCATGGAGAAGTGCTTGTGTTAGTGTTTTTCCTCAGAATATGGGGTGTGAGGTAAACTAGTGTTAAGAGAGACGGGGGAGGGAAAATTTTCATGTCCTTCTCTATAGTGACAGTGTAGTAAACAAACTTAGGGAAAGATCTGGGTTTAGTAGGTCTTCTGGTCTTTCTGATGCAATTTCCAGAGTTAATCTGTATGTCTGTTGTGAGAATGTGGTCGCTAAAACCTTGGGTGATCAGTTCCTATTGATATTTTGGGTGTTGCCTCCAAACTTTTCATTTGTGTTGTGTATATACATAACTTGAGAAGGGATTAAATATGCTCAATATTAAATAGGATCTGGAACTGTATTCAGTAAACATATATTTTTTTGCTTATGGTTAGAGTTCCTGTCTCTTTTCAGCACAACCTCTGTGTGTTTATGCTGTCTGTGGGAAGTTTGACGTGGCAAGATTTTGTGTGTGTGAGTGAGTAAGCTGTGGAGGAAGTCGTTTCCCCTGGATGCTGTCGTAGCTAAAGGTGTTGGCTGTTGCAGATGCCTCAAAGTGAAAATCTCTTCCTTTATATATACATAAAACTTATTTATGTCTGTGCCAGTGTGTAGATAATTTAGTGCTGACTTACTGTCTTTTGGAGCAATGAAAACTCACCCTGCCACGTCTCTTCTGATGGGGGCAGGGAAGGGAAGAAAATACATCTGGCAGCACAAAGCCTCTGTTTAAACATATTTTTTTTTTCCTTCCCATGTTTACCTTTTTAACTAAGAAATAGAGGACAACTGTCTAAGATTACCTATCTGAAACTGTTTAATGCCACGACTGAGAAAACTGGCATAGCAAGGAGTGTGGTTTAGAGGGTTACATGGGCAATGTGTGAGGAGGGCTAGACCCTGTAGCCAGCTCAAAGTGATTTCTTGTCTGATGTGGAAGCTTGTGGGTTTTTTTCAGAAATATATGTTTAATATGAGAAGCCTAGAGATGGGTTTTCTGATAGGGTTAGCTTTTCTCTACTGACATATGCCAGAGCAGCATGAATTTGTCTGTTGTGATCTTGGAGCTGTGTATAATTTTGAGGTGCCTTTGTGCATGCTTCTGGAGCACAATTCCTGATTTACTTTCATCCAGTTTGCATACTCAAAGATCACTCTATGGCTCAAGCCTAAGAATTGAAATTAACTGAAAGCTATTTCAAGGGAACACTTAACATCTAAAATGCTAGTTTAAATCATGCATCTTCAGTTCTTTGGAGATGACTGACCTATATACTTGGAGCTCTGCAGAAGTAGTAGGCTCTCATTCAGGGTTTGGATCTTCAGGGTTTCTCAGAACAGTTTTCATTTGAGCATCAAGAACTTAGTAATTCTGTTTTTGTTAAATTCAATATGAAGTCAAAATAAAAAAGTATCTCTTACATGGAAAAAAGAAAGCTAGCTATCAAGGCTGCAAAGCATACAACTTCAATAACTTTTCAAATCTCATGGTAACAAGGGCACTGTATCTGAAAACTAGTCTTATGAAATAAAATCATCTGGTTTAGTAATGCGGAATTCTTCATTTTTTCTAGTTCTAATCTTAAATGATTGCAATTATCAGGATATTCTTTCCTGAAAGTTTCCTAAGTTTCTTTTATCCTGCTTAACAAAATCTGACTGCAAGAAAGAAATTAAATGTCTTGTGAATGCTGTCATCATTAGGAAACTTTTTCTGGATTGCTTTTAATCAAATTCTGGTTTTTTGTTGGTTTTTTTTTTTGGGGGGGGGGGGGGGGTCCCCCCCCCCCCACAACAGAATTAAGATGTGAAAGTGTAGGGGAAAGTTGCCTGGTAATAGCAAGGATAACAAGGTCGGGTTTTGCCCTCAGGTGTGGCTTTTTGGGAACACAGTTCACAACCTTTTAAAACAAACAAAGAGTGAAGAGTAGTAGCAGGTGTCACTTTCTCTTGTGCAGATTCTTAAAGAGGACCTGATACTTGGAATGAGAATATTGCCATCATGAGTCAACAAGGCTATGTTGCAGCTCCTCCATATTCCCAATCCCAGCCAGGAATAGGAGGCTTTTCTGCAGGTTTTGGACCACCTAATTCTTCGCTTCATTATGGGCATTATGGGGACCCTAACTCCTCATACTCAGCACCTCCACCAGGTATGAAATTGGCTTAAATTGTGTTTTTAGAGTCTATTTTTCTATGAAAGTATTTTGCATCTCTCTCTTTCTTACTCATGTCAGCACAAAACACTCAATTTTACACTGCTACTGCAACAGGATCCTGCACCAGCTTTGTCTGTGTTACTGTTGATGCAAGATGGGTATCTGACCTTCCTGAGTCAATTTGGTTGTCCAGGAAGCAATAAGCACTCGTGCTAATGCTGTATTATGAGTAATACCTAACACAGACAAATACAAATGGGGCGATTTCTGGGAATACAGAACTGTTTCTCAACTCATGTTAATGGCAAGCAAGCTCTCAGAAATGGATTGTATTCTTCACAGTAGGATCCCTGCTGAGCACAAACTTGCCTATGAGTTGGTGTTCTCCTGCTTAAGCTTGCTTACTGGGTGGTGTATTTGGATAATGAGTGGTAAGTCAAGCCCATCTGCTTTCTAACCACTCAGGAGACAGTTGCTTTCTATGAGGAAGGGCATTTGGGCACAAGAAAAGGGGATATTTGCTTTATTTCTATCACCATAATCAGCTACAGCTAGTGTACTTGACATGCAACAGATAAACATGACCATCTTTGTCTCTCCTTTGCTTTTCATTAGTTTGAACTTACTGATAAGTGGCTTCATATCTTTCAAGTATTATATGAGTATATGGTGGCTGGAGCCTAAAAAAAAAAAAAAAATAAATAATTTGAGACCATGGAACTTAAGGCCATTTTGCTATGTGTAAGTCATGCTGGTCTAATTTCAGTAGAGTCAAAGCGGGCATGCTAGACTAGTGAATTGGGGCTGCAGAAAATATCCAAAGAATAAGGTTTTGTCTTCCCTCTGTAAGTCTACTAATATACATGACCAAAATAGGGAGACAGGAAGAGGGGCCATCTCGATATTTTGCCTGATTTCGCAGGGGAAAATTAGTTAAAATAGTAAAAATGTCTGAAGTATTCTCTAAAGCATCATAAGAAAGTATTTGTTAAAATTTTTAATAACATTTAGATTATGATAAGTTACATTAAATTTAGTATTTGAGATGGTGGAGTAGAGCAATGGCAGAACTAAGCATCTGAGTATATTGAGTTTTTTTAAATATTCTGGATGTCCTTGATTTTGCATTATCATGAAAAAGAAAAAAGAAGTTGTGTTACCCAGTTTCTCTAAAACTTCTTAAAGACAGCAGGAGTTGTGTTACCTTAATCCAGTGCTGAATATAATCAGGAGATAGAACTACTTCTGGTAATTGGCTTATTAGAACACTTGACAAAAATACCAGTTTTGGTACCACACAAATTTTTGATGTTAGAGTAATTTAAAGGAAAATAATTCAAGAAATACAGATTGAAGAGCTGTTTGTTCAGCACTGCTGTTTACCTAAATTACAGTCTCTTCACAGTCACTGTTCTAGATCTGAATTAAGAACCATTTTTAGCATTTACATTTACATTTTTTAGCATTTACATTTAGCATTTTTAGCTTTACAGGTTCTACATATGGATGCCATTTTTATTTTTTTTAAAGATTGTTCCAAGTTTTCTTTCTGACCGTTTCTTTCTGAAATCAAAGGGACCTCTTGCTTCTACCTATAAAGATAACTAGGTGACAGGGAATTACCAGTATCCCAAATTGAATTGCAGGATCTGTTCATTCTTACTTCTTTCTTACTGTTCCTCTTGAGTTCTTTTGCTGGAAAGTTACCAGCTACTATTTGCTTCCTTTTTACTATCTGTTCTTTTTCATATGTGCTTCTATACCTGATGAAAATCTTTCCTTGCTTATGGAATCACAGAATGACTGAGGGTGAAAGGGACCTCTGGAAGTCATCTGGTCCAACTCCCCTGCTCAAGCAGAGTAACCTAGAGGCGGTATTCTTAATGCTAGAGCAGGGGCATACACTTGTATTTCTTGTGGATCTGGTGCTTTCTTACAGGGTTCTTACATAGAAGTACTTCATTTTTTGCAGGTGTGTCAAAATCACCTGTGCCTTTCGGAACGTCAGCTCCTGTTGGGCCTCCACCACCTGGTACACATCAGTTCAGCCAGAACAACTTCCAAAATGGGCCCAGCGCACCTGGGCAACAGCCACACAGGTGACAAGAATTAATATATGAGAGCTAAGCTATTTGACCTCTGTTACCTCTCTTTGGCTGCTTCACTGACATTTAAGTATGGCATCCCTTTTATCTTCAGCATTTCCGACTTATTCCAATTCTGAACTGGATATTTTAGTTCATTTCCCTGTGTGGTGTTAAACTGCCAGATCATACAGTGTGTTCTTAGCCTCATTAAGTTCCGTTTTACAGCAAGCCAGGTCTTTATCATGCATTGTTTGTTTTATTTTTAATTATTATTTCTTCTTAGACCCCTTGCTTCAAACCCCTTCACACAGTAAGTTGTTATAAGTGCTGTTTGATATAGAAATAACATTGGGTTTTTGTGTTTACTTTCTGATGTCTTAATTTTCCCTTGTTGTGAGGTACCAAGAAGTTGTTTTTTAAAAATTAATTGTTGGGAGCAAGTTTTGACTAGAAGCTAGTGCATGTCTCTGTCGTTCTGTCTCCGCCTAGTTAGGCTGTCTTTGCTTCATTGTTGTGGGATCATAGCCAAGGCTCCATAGGGTACTTTAAAGACATTTTATAATACAATTTTATTATTGCCTCTCAGATGGATGACTGCTACTCTTTTTCTTCGATCTGAGATTGACTGTGAAGAATTTATTTGAAGTGCTATTTTCCTGTCTCCAGAGCTCACAGGAAGAAGTGAAGGAGACAGGAGTGGGGGAGGGTGAAAATAGGGACAGGTGGAAGCTGTAAAAGAAATCTTGGAAAAATGATCATACAAGGTGATAGCCAAGCTTTACACAGTGGTTATATTGCAGGTACTTATAAGTGGCAAAATATGCTTTGCTCTTTTATTTAATTCTCTCAAATGTTAATTATTTTGCTCACCTCCCAGGAGTGGTGAAATTATAGCTGTTTTGGTGAACTTGACACCATTTAAAAACATTCTTGTTTTACTTCTTTAGTTTTAATCTTCTATGCTTTTTAGTTGTTGCATAGTTATTTGTGTTCAAATAAAGTCACGTATATGTTTTATTAGGCATCAAAATAGGTAAATCTGTTTGTCTGTGTGTTTTCACTATGTAAGGGAGGACCCAAAAAGACTGGTGATCAATTGTAAAAGACAATGTATTAATGCATAGGGAGAAGTGGTTGTTGTCCTGAAGATGCAGCAACAAGGCAAATGGACTCAAGTTGACATGACCAACCCAGCAAAATACTGATTCTCTTTCCTACCCTCCTGTTATTGCCCTGACAGCTGCATCTCTACTGTTTTTTACCTGGCCTTATTTTATTCCCAAATTACTGAGAGCTGCTTTTCTAGGCCAGGAAGTTTCCACATCAAAATTCCAAGGAAAGTGAATTTTACTTCTCTTGATATAGCTAGGCCCCTCCTCAGTTTTAGAAGTGGTCCTAGGAAAATCAGTGTAGATCTTTGGGAGATAGCCTGAGGTCTTATTTTTCCAGAGTGAGATAGTGTGGTAAAAAATGTCTTTATAAACCACACGTGTTACCTCTTTCTTTTCTTTAGTTGTTTTTCTTGCATTCATGTTTTTCTGTATCTTGTAATCATGACGCAGCTTTTCCCTACCTGCTGCTTCTTTTTTCCTCTTCCCCCCCCCCCTCTTTTTTTTCCTACAGAAAACTCCTTAAGAGTTTCTTACTTCATTTTCCTCTCTTCACAGATTTTTCTCCTAATCTTCTTCACCCATCCCCATTAGGGAACCTTCCTTTATAAGCATGGAAACAGGATGGAGTGATGTAATATGTTCAGAAGCCTGTGTTTCTTAATCTTCAAGCTTTCATATAGTTTTTACCACCCTATCTTTGCCACGGCATACTCCCTCCTTATATCTAACAAGTATGCAAACAAGCATGTACTTTCTTTTTTTTTTTAAACAAATGTGCATTTTCTCTTTGCTTCATGCCTATTTTAATACAAGTATACGTTTTCTAAGCAGAATGTGAGCAAACTCTCTTAAGAGAGTTTGTCTGTCCTAATTAATTGTTTCAGTACTACCCCTGAAATTATGATTGGTTGATGTAATTTTTTGCGTAACTGCACTAATTTTTCCCTTTAGGTTTCAAGGCCCTCCACCTCCAAGCAATACAGGACCTTCCTATCCTCCCTACAGTCATCAGTCACAGCCAGCCTACCCAAATACTGCATCCACTTCATCTACAGCACAACTTGCTAACCAGCTCAACAGCATGCAGATAAATAGCTATGGTAATCAGTTTTATCTGATCTGATTAACTTTTTCTCAATTAAAGCTATTAATACTATCAAAGTTAGAAACTTATTGAACTTCTATATAAACAGAAAATGAGATCTTTGACCACTATCATTTGCCTAAGTTCTTAGATTTTTTTCAGTCGTATTCCTTAAATCAATATTCTTGGGATAATTCTGAATTGATGTTTGATGAACCTTCTGTAAAAGTCAGCTATCTTCTCAGTCACTTCTCAAATTACTTGTTGATTACTTGTTACTTGTCAGTAACAGCCAAGGCATGAGCAATAATATGCAGACAGGGTTTCATTTTTCTCAGCTTCTTAGAGTTTCTCTCTGTTTTGAAACTATGTTATTCTTTTTTGTCCAAATCTTATAGTTTAGTTTTTCATCTAATTTTGTTTGCATTTATTTTGAGGTTAAAACATCTCAGACGTGAGCCATGAGCTAAAGATGTGATCATGCAATTCTCACATGTAAATTACTTCCCACCACTGATTTTCTGTTTTGTTATATCTGCTTGTCCTGAGTATTTCCTAGGGAAATTTACCATTTCATTTAAAAGGAGTGGAATTTAGTTACCGTCTTGTTTTGCTGAGGGCAGTGTATTTAGGAGGATGAATTTTTTAAATGAGGATCACTCTAGTGGTTGGTATCTTTATAAGATGTGTAAAGGTGAACAGTTCAGGCTGCACTGATACTATGTCACTGTTCCCACACTGGCTTTATGATTTGCTGATTTGACTTGAATGAAACCTGCATAACTACCATAGGTCTGACCCTCTGTTTGTACAATTACTTGTGAAAACTTACACCACCTTCACCTTAGAAAAATTGGTTTAGACTCAAATTCAGCCTTGAGATACTGGGCTGCAAGTGCACAATAACTCAGACCTTTTTATACAGGTTGAGGTGTGACCCAGCCCCTCTAGAGCATTTCATGAATAGCAACTCATATTATTTAGAGAAATTTTTTTTCCTTCCTGCCTTGATTATATTGCCTTCAGCAATAATTATGTAAAAAATAATCTTCCTTATCTTGTTACACATTGGAAGGCAGAGGTACCCTTCAGATCACTGACATTGATTCTTTACAACTCTGCCTCTATGTTGTGTTTTGTTCTTCTTTCCTTAGCTGTAAGTCTAAGTTGGTGTAGTTTGACGGAATGCTGAAATTCACAGCTTGTAAAGCTTCTGGAGTGATGTTTGTTTGTACCAGATGAGAACCTGAGCTTGTGTTTTGCCTGTGAATTTTTTTTTTTTCAGTATGTCTGACAGAAGATGCATTTCAATAGTTGTATATTAACACATTGGTCCGTTTGCTTCAAACCTAATTTTGGTTATTTTTTAGCTTTCTTGAAAATTATTTTGCTTTAGGACTTTGGGGAGATGTTTGACTAAAAAATGTAAGTTTTGTGAAGTAATAAGTATTTACAGATTATAAGTCTCAAAAAAACCCCTATTTCCAGGGTCCTCTTAATTCTAATTGGAATCTGGATCTTACAAACAACAAACTGTTCCCCACTAGTGTGTACAAAATAATTCCCACGCTTCATCTTTTAGCATCAAAACCAGAAGATGGTTGTAAACGAGATAAAATGAGTAGATTTATTTTCCATCAACCCTGTCATGGTGAAATGCAAATAGCAGACTAACAAAAACATGCCACAGAAGAGAAATTGGTTATTAAGCAAAAGAATGTTGTTTCACGTTATGAGATAAAATATTATTTCAAAAGCAAATGGTGATTTATGTGTATTTTAATCAAGAATTGTCAAAGGCTGGCTTCCCTCTCTCTTTTCCCATCTACCCCAGCTGCAGGGTTTTATTGAAAATAGAGCCAAAAGAAATAAAATTTAATGTCTGAATCAGTTCAGACTTAACAAATCTGACCTCAAAATTTATGTGAGCAGGCATTTAGAATCCCCGTAATGCAGCATTGTCAGTATGGGATACAATATTGCAAATAGGTTGTAAATGTATTGAGCAAAAGTAGAACCTCCCACACAGAGTTAATAGGTTATAATTTTTGACTCAGCTGACATAATTTCTTGCTCAGGTCCTGGCACTGCTCCGAGCTCTTGCATGTCTTCTGGGCATCCAACATCTTTTCAGGGTCCACAACTACCACCACCAACCCAGCAGCAAATCACTTTACCACCTGGGTCACAGGTTCCTCCACCAGCAAATAACGTGAATGGCCTTTGTGCTCAACCATCGTTGCCTCCTATGGCCAGACAAGATGGAATCCCTGGACCTATCCCCCCAAATCCTAACTTGCAACAACTTTCAGGACAGCCTCCAGGGCCTGGATATCATCCTCAGCAAGGTAAGGAAGGATCTTTGTTATGTAATTGAAAACAAAACGTGCATGGAGAATCAATGGTGGAACTGCAACTATTCAGGGTTGATGTTCTTTCTGATGACTTGGAAAAATGAAAATTTAATCCTCTTTTTGTGGAATGGAAAGATTTGCATTGTCAATCAGTACATTCAAGGCAGGTTATGCTTTTGCTCAAAAGTTTAGCACTCTGTTGAGACTATAACAAGAAAAATTACATTAATTTGGATAAGGAATAGAATTATTTGGTGCTTGTATAAAGGCACAACTTACTACAGAGAGGAGTTTTTCTTATACTCTGTAAAGGTATAGAGTGCTGTCTGTCATAAGCAGCATTCAAAAATGCTTTACTATAGCAGTAAAGAATTGTAACTGAATACAATTATTTCACCTGACACAGGTGAGTAAAACAGTTATTTTGACAACTAGAAACCCAGCTAACGGGACCAGTTGCACTGACTGATGTTAGGGGAGAGATTCTCACTAATGTAATGGCCTAGTTTGAGTAGCTGTGGTAATCTCTACTAACTGTCCTACTTGATATATACCTGAAAGCTTTGGAGCCAAAGTTGTCACATCTGGTCTTATGCTTAACTTTGAAACAGAGATTGCATGGGCTAAAGTAATCCATCTCTTTTACTTGCTGAAAACAGAAGGGAAGGAAAACTTATGTTTAGCTGAGTAAGAATGAATTGTATGTCAAAATTTGATGCTAAAAATTGATAAAGCAACTTAAATACTTCAAAGGAATTGTCATTTGTAACTCTGCAGCAAACTATGGTCCTCAGATGGCAGGATCTCAACTGTCTTACCCTGGTGCTTTTCCTGGGGGTCCGGCACAGCTCGCAGGTCCGCAGCAGAAGAAACTTGATCCTGACTCTATTCCAAGCCCAGTAAGTAATGTAGCACTAATTTTTTTTTATCTTAAATGCACTAGAAATTTACTGTTGTAAAGGAATGACAGTGCTAATTTTGTATTTA
This sequence comes from Limosa lapponica baueri, assembly GCA_002844005.1. Taxonomy (NCBI): domain Eukaryota; kingdom Metazoa; phylum Chordata; class Aves; order Charadriiformes; family Scolopacidae; genus Limosa; species Limosa lapponica. The sequence goes on from KZ505987.1 coordinate 198,000, forward strand.
TTTTAGTTGGTGGGTTTTTTTTGTAACAGAAAATTGCACTTACGTGGCTTGGTTCAGAAGTTACCTTCCAGTTTTTGCAGTTTCTTAATTACATACAATTTTGTACTCTGTGCTGTTGGTTTTGGATAAATTGGTGCATAACATAAATTTTAGTACTGAAGAGGCTTTATAATTTTACCTAACATGGGAAATACCCATGACTCCAAATGCTTTAATAGGAATTCTCAACAGGATTCTTAGTATGACAGTGAGCAGTACTGAAGGATTACTTGTGTTCACTGCAGCTTATCACCTTTCCTTTTCATTCTGGAAAGTGGAGGCTTAAACTTAGCAACAGGTAGACACCTAAGTAGGATTTGTGCAAAATACAAGTATGTGGACTCTAAAACTGCAATCCTGGAAATGCTGAGAAGTCCCACGTTCAAAAGCTACCTCACTGTTTGATTTCAGGAGTTTCCCAGGCAACTAGAATTGTTTACCTGAGCACGCCCCCAGTTGCTGCAGCCTTGTGAAGATTTCAGTAGCTTGGAATATACTTAAATATTATACTTAATAAGCTTCATTCAGGTTGAAAAGGCTCAGCTGTTGAAGCACACCCAAACATGCACTAGTGGGACAGTGTCTCCTCTTCTTAGAAAGGTGTTAGAGAAAACAAGGTTATGGTTGTGCCCATTTTTCTTTATTAAAGCAGGCTAATTGTTACCCAAAGGAATAGCTAGTCAGATGCAGGCTGCATTTAACTTCTTTATTGAGAAGAGCTGATTGAAATAGAGGGAGAAAATGTGCTGAGCTCATGGGGAAAAGACATTCTGATGCACACATTTATACTGGTTCTGGCAATCATATGAACAGGTCAAAAGGTCCTTGGAGAATCAGGATTCTTGAAGCAGGCTGTGTCCTGCAGCTTTGACCTAGAACTTTCTACTTAAAAAAAATGTATTAACCACACACTGTAAGCTAGCCTGGGTGAAGGACTCTTCCACTTCTCTGCTGAGGCAGTATTGCTGTATGGGAAAGAATTTGTGTTTCACCGAGATGAGGGAAAAGCATTTGTGTAAAACCTGACGCTGTCTAGTAGGGAGCAGCCCTGCTTCCTTAAATTGGGATATTCTTTTGTCCTTCTAGAAAATATTATTTGTTTTATCCAGTGATGGTTTTGTTGTAAAATCCACAGAATTTTCGAAAAATGCTTGTTGATAGTCACTTAGAGGTTAATGTAACAACTGCAATTGCCTCTGCTTAAAAGCAATTTTCAAGTTAAATGTAACTGAAAACCCTTGTGAAAAAACCTGAAGTGAGTGTATAATTAACAAATTGCCTTAATTGATCAATCATTCATAGTGTTTCAGTATGGTGCTTTTTACGTAAGATGGACAAAATGGTCTAGTCTAATTAAAAAAAAAAAGGGAAAAAGGGAAGGGGGAGAAGAAGGTCTGGCATGAAAGCATAGACTGATGTCTTGTTTCAATTACACATGTAGAATAAACAGCCTTGACTATGACAGCGATTTTAAAATAGGTTAAAAGGTTTGTTTAAGCAGCACAGAGAGGATCAAAATGACATGTTTAAAAGAAACATGATCCGGGTCAATGTCTGTAAAGGGCAAAAAGCTAAATCAGAATGAGGAATAAGTATGACCATGTGTATTTCTCGTGTTATATTTACATTATATAATTACAGTAGTGTTGCCAGATAAATTTACTTCTTATCTGTAGCCATTGTTGATTTATATTTTCTTACATATGTTAGAGGTTGATATGTGCTCTGACAACTTCTATGAAAACTAGCATCTGGGCTTTGTCAACAATTATTTCCAAGAACAATGATATATTTAGGTCAGTTAACTGCAGAATACCATGGCGCATTGATCCTTTGCAGAGCTAAGTCTGAAAGTGGTTTGCTTTCTTCATCCAGTGGACCTTTTTAGAACAAAACCTTTTTCCTTCTAATACAAGAGTTAGCAATAAGTGTACAAGCCAAGGAGGCAGGGAAAAGTAATCAAGCAGAAGATATAACAAGCTCTCTGAGGAATGTATTGTATATTTAAATTGCAATACAAAAAATTTATTAAGAAAAATAAAAGTTACAGGCCCCAGATTATTTCCAGTGTGTTAGGAAATACCTCTTGGACAATGATCAATAAACTCTATGTAACTAATTTTGTTTTTCGTCTCTGTTTGCTTTCCAACAGAGGCTTCTGAACTTCCCTAGCTATTATTAGAAATTCATGTGTAGTGTAAAGCTATAATTCCATGTGATACTAGCAGCAGTGGCAAAGCTAGTTTCAGAAATTCATTGTCTCGTTCCTTTTGCATCTCACAGCTGTTCAGCTACACTCTAAACCAGATTCCAAAAAAGATAGCTTTTTTGAGGGAAGAGGAGGAATAATGGTATCATCTCAGTGATCTGGTTTATGGTGTGGAACAAAATACAGGTTTAAATAACTTCATTTATATCCTGAAAAGTACCAAACTTAAACAGTAATGAGGGACTGTGCAGAAATGACAGGGGAGGAATTGTATGGGAGAGGAATTTGTTTAGTAGTAAAGCCAGCTTCATGAGCATTTCATGACATTACACTGTAAATTGCTATAAACTAGGCTTCAACCAGAGTAAATCTGTATATGATCAGAGCTGCCTCACTTTAATAAAAGTTTTCTGTGACTACTCTACTTTTGTTCTAGGAGGAAGCTCAGAACATGGTAGTCTGACCTAGAGAATGAAAACGCTGAGCTCCAATGCTGAGATACTACCTAATGGCCAGCAAGGAGGCCATTAGGAGGCCATTTTCTCAGGAGTTTAAATTGCTGCAGTTCTGAAATATAGCTCAGCTAGCAAGGTCATATATTATGTAGGTTATTGTTTATTTCTTAACCACCCTGTGCATAGATCCTAGTAGGGAGGAATGAGGGTTAACCCCTCCCACTGTTGCAATCTGATCAATTACCTGTACATTCGTTTATGAAGAACAGCAGCTGGCACAACTGTGATCACACAAAAGATAATCTGCTGTATGTGGCATCCAAGTAAGGTGATGCAACCTTGCACTTCAGTTTGATCTGGGAGAATGGAAGGCCAGATTCACTAACAAAGACTTATTTACACCACCCGCTCTCCTGGCTAGCCTCTCTTGAAAAGGTCTGTTCTCCTAGCTGTCAATATACTTACTCTAAAAACTCATTGGTTCACTGTATATAGGTCTTATCCACCCTGACGCGTAGTGTTACCCCTGACTTCCAACAGTCAGCTGCAGTTGTAAATGAGTTAGACTACTCAGCTGTGTGTATAGTATTCTAGTTAAGTGTCTCAGAAGCCTGTATTATGATAGGTTTATAGCACCTCTGTGTAAGACAATGTCAATAGTGTTACTTGATGTAGATGTTAGCATAACTGTTTATGAATGTAATTAAATGCATGGCTTGCCTTTCTCATACTATTCTTGCTTCTTATTTATCAGATTCAAGTAATTGAAAATGATAAGGCTTCTAGGGGAGGGCAAATCTATGCTACAAACACAAGAGGACAGGTTCCTCCTCTTGTTACCACAGACTGCGTAATCCAAGACCAAGGTAACTGTCCTTGTTACTGATTTGGGAGTCCTTCTACGTGAAATCAAATTTAAAAAAAAAAAGACTAAATCCTCAAATGTCTCATCTGAAAATGATGCTCCTCACTCTAAATTGGACATGAAATAGAAAACTCTCTTTAAATTAAAAAAAAAAGGGGGGGGGGGAGAAGTGAGAGTTGAATTCTTACACTTTGGGTTAGCACCTCCTGTACCCTTCCTGACCTTTGAAAATTGATATGAATTGTTGAGACACCTTTTCTTTTTAACTTAAATTTTTTTGACGTTTTAAATTTCAAGTTGAACGTTTTAGATTCTTCTGAAATTTTAAAAGATGGACACTAGAAGAAGCAATGAGAGTAACACTGTTATGTTTTAAGATACGAATTTTGGAAAATTCTATTCAAGCAATAGGGGCAGCATACAAGCTGTCTACTTGACTTAATTTTTTCCTTTGGCTAGTGTATCTGCCTTTGCCTCTGCCTAGAGCCTGAAAGTACAATATTCCATGTGCTGCTCTTGACAGCAGACTTGATATTTTAATACAGATTAAATTGATGGTATTGAGTCCAGCATTCACTTAGCAGTGCTTGGATAAACTATATAAAACGTACAAGCATATCAAGACTTTTTGGCATTATCTGAGAAAGGGGTAATGCAGTTCTGATGAACAAAGAAATTCCTTTCAGGAAACTGAGCATAGGTGCAGCTTGATGGTTAAAAAAGGAGCATAAGTAAGCCAATTTCTGAACTCCTGTTGCCTTTCAGTGCTCGTCTGCAGTGCACAGCAATTTTTCATTGAGGGAACTGAGCTAAGTGTGCTCCAAGAAGTGGTGTGGTGATTTTAGCACACTATGTTTTGCAAGCTAAATGAATATGGTGATTTAAACACAGGTGTACTGGTTTCTGAATCAGAGCTAGCTCATTAGGGCGATCTTAACAGTAGGTATCGGTCTGCAGCATTTCATTATGTACAGCGTTGACATTTCCACTGGGGATTTCATCTATATTATTTTATTTTATGGTCTTAGATACTGTATGTTTCAAACTAATCTCTATTGAGGTTCTTATTGCAAATAATTGTGGTGTTTTTCTTGATATGTTTAAATCTCTGCTTTAAAGTCAAACAGCAAGGAAAGATTTAGCCACAGGGAGGGGCAATGAGCTGACAAAGAGGAGAGATGGGCAGAAGCTTGCATCGGAGGAAAAGAAGCAATGTGTTTAACTTAGCATATGCACTTGTTGCTTTATGTTGTTTTGATTTTTCTGGTTTGTGTTTGGGACAGGTGGGTTGCTTTTAACAGTCTTTCATTCTGCATGCTATGTTCGGTGTTTTAGGCCATGCCAGCCCTCGTTATATGCGATGTACTACCTACTGCTTCCCATCATCTTCAGATATGGCCAAACAGGCTCGCATTCCACTGGCAGCTGTCATCCAGCCTTTTGCTACTGTTCCACCAAATGAGGTAAGAACTAACTGAATATTAGTCCTACGTGGTTTTGTCTACTGAATACTACAAACTTGTTCTCGGTTCTTGATTGGATTGGGGGTTTACCTCTAACTGTGAAGGATTAAGAGAGTAGAAAGGTGGCAGAAGAGTATGAGATGCACTTGGGTCATGATGCAACTTCAAGGGATAAAAATCTTTGTGTAGAAAAGGTACAAGAGTGACAGCTGTGTGACCTGAACCGCTAGGTTCCTGGTGTTGCCCCAACTGCCCCTAGTTTATGCCAGCTTTGTCAGTTGCTTGCTCTGCTGGAACTCCATAGGTATAGGCATAGGCATTAAAAGAGGATGACCACAAACTGTATCGAGTTAATTTTAAGATGTGGACTGTGAACATTTTAAAAAGGGCATTTTTTGATTTAGTTCTTTAAAAAGAATTAAATTTCGCAACAGACTGAGAAGATAATGGTATTTTCTATTTGGACGAGCTGAGTCATAGAAAGAAGACTAATGTAGCCACCCATTTTTGGCACTCATTTGGACGCACTAACTTAATTAGTTCCTTTTCTCATTTTACTATCTCTAATAGCCCTTCATATTCTGAACATATCCCTAGTTCACCTGCAAAGTGTTCCTGCAGATTGGCAGTATTCTGTGGTCTTAAAACAGTTACCCAGATTTTGTGTCATCTCCAAAGGATTGTATCTGTAGCAGGGATAAAACTAGTTCTCAAGTGCAGCATTTATCTGCATCATTTATCTATAGGATCATCTTGCTCTTCAGCTCCTGCCTCTTCCATTGAACAACTTCTAAGTTCTGCAACAAAGGTCTGCAGAATGCATTTCCTTTTCATATGCTGCACTAATTGACTTTCAGAGCACTGTTTGCTGGGAAAAAAACAGGGATTTCAGGAAAGTTGTAGCATGTGATTGTGTCTTCAAAAACTCCTCATAAAATATATGCAGAGATAAACCTAATGAAAGTTGCACAGACTTTCAGCACTTGGTTTTGCAGTCTTTGATTTTTCTTTAACTTTGTTTTATTACTTGTAAATTCTTAGGGTTTTTTTGAAAAATATGTTGGAAAAAACCAGATGTTGTTCTTTATCAGGATGGATAACTTCCAATCCAACAGACCTCTGTAGTTTGAATTAGGAGTATTATTTTAGCAGGGTAGTATGTAGTTATCTTCTCTATGGTCCACAGGGAAATAGGATGTATTACTTACAGTTCTGCAGATATTGAGTCTCACTATTTATCTGCTGGACAGCAATTTTGGGTTTCATTCCAGTTCCTGAGGAGAATGTGCAGACTTGGCTTGTTGCCCCCCCCCTGCATTTTCTCCTAGGTGAACTCTTGCTGTTGCATCTCCACCCCTTCTCTTTGCCAGCCAACCCTTACCCTTTACTACCCTTTATCCCAGTTTCTGTGCCCAGGTGTCACTTACGATTCTGCTTTCATGTCAGCCCTTCATTTGTGTGTCTCACTTTCAGTCTACCTCTAGTTATTTATGATCCCCACGCGTGGTTTCCCTGTCTTCTGCATAGTGTTTGGATAGGGTGATCAATGAGTTGCTAAAACCTAAATTTCTGCTGAATATGTAAATTAGCAGTATCTACAAACACTTGTACTTGGCCAAGTTCTGGAGGGTTTTCCCAGGGTTGGCAAAAAGATGTACTCAGTGACCCACCATTTCTGAAGTGTTAGTGCTCTCAAGCTGTTAGAAAGGTCAGTGGAATTCATTAATCTGTAAAGAGCAGTGTATGTTTTCCTTAGCCTCTTTCTTGGAAGACGTTAAAAAAACTCTGAAAAATGCCTCTCTAATTGGCAAAAGTCCAGTGTGGAAAATTTTAGTATGAACAATTATAGCTTGGTAAAGTTATAAGAACTGAAGAGATGGTGTTGCAGTAGGAAGTGCTCAGCAGTCTTAGCTGAGGCAGTTTTTCCAAGGCTTGCCTGTGCCCTTTGTCTTCACTGCCGCTGCCAAAATAAGATCTTGCTTTTAAGATCTTCTAATAAAAATGGTCTTCCATATGGGATTTATAACCACTTTAATTCTGAAAAGCCACTTAATTTGAAAGAACTGTGCGTTTTATAGAGGGAAAATACATTCAGGGCCTTATTTGTGTTTCTGAATTTCCTAGTATGGTGCATACTGCCTGGAACTAGTGACTGCAAGGCACAGAATGTTCTTCATTTCAGAATATCTAGCCTTTAAGTCTATCTGGTTGCCTTTAAGTGCCTTTTAACAATGCATGCTCATCATATGCCACAGGGCTCAGTACAAAGTGGGAATCTGTCTAATCTACCTCATGATAAACAGCATGTTGTACATAGTAAGTGTTTAAAATAATTTTTGTTTTTCCTAGCTTTTCAATGAATAGTTTGTCTTCATTCATCTTTGTTGCATCTTTAGCTGCAGATATGTCTCTGTTTCTGCAGTTTCTAATACACTCAGCATTAGCACCCAGAGAATTTCGGTTCTGTTTGTTTTCAAGGGAGGAGGAAGAAAAGCAATGGCTACAAGGGTTTTGTGAACCATGGGTGTGAAATGGTCACTAAATGGTTTATTTGGCTGGTAATATGGTTAGGAACAGCTGAGAAACTGACCTATCTCACTTGAACTGTAAGGACTTCAGCAAATCTACACAGTATACATAATCCATTATGATGCATATTACATACACCATGCTTTTTTGTGTTAGTAAAGCCGTATGAAAATAGCTATGGGCCCTCAGGGTCATTCAAGTCATTAATAGACTTATGAGTGTTCCATATATATAATTCTTAATTGGTATTTTGCTTTGATCATCACTTATAGTTGAGGATGAATTTAAAATTGTATATATCATATATTTGCATTTTCAGTTGTCTTTTGCCATAGAATTCGTGTCTGTCTGTTTTTTGTTTTTTTCCCCTATGCCATTACTGTACTAAGGCAGTTAGAAACAAAGGATTTCAGCACCTCTGAAAGGCAGAGCCAAGTTCATTAGTCACTGTGGGTTCTTTTGGGGAAAGCAGAGTGTCTACACCTGGGGGCTGCTGTCCTGACTTCAAAAGTGTAGCGGGAATGTTAGCATACAAAATGAATAAAAAAGTGTTTTAACTAAGTCTGGCAAAAAACTGTCAGGAGCTGAGAAATACACAGACTTGAACAAGGGTGTCTTTTGAAGACATGCACAACAGATATCTCCATTTCCAGTAAAGAATGGAATGCAAATTATCCCTGTGGGAGAAAGTAAGAACACAAGTAAAATCATCACAGTGCTAGATAAAAGATGTTAAATGAAAAGATCTCATGCATGTCTTTGAATAAGTGTAATGTGTTTTGGTTGTGGAACCCCAAAACAAACAAAGTTTGCCCCTGCAGTGAGAAAGAAAAAATTCAAAATTAGAGAAATGTAGTGGAATGAAAAGATGATGATACTGTTACTTTATACCCTGCTAAAAACTCCCCAGGCAATCGAGACCCGGTGGAGTGGTACTGTGTCTGAGAAGTTCCGTAGTATCTAGAAGTCTGGTGGAAATTCTGATTTGAGAGGACACAAGACCAGTATAAATTAATACAAAACAAGATATAAAATATACCTATGCCAGTAGGCTGCAATATCAGTCTTCACACCAAGAGAGGAAAGCTCAACTCCACAACAATTTATAGTTGTAAAGGGTAAGAAAGTTGTAATGCAGCTAAGATGCAGGATTTCAGGTGCTTACATGTAACCTGGTAAAACTGCACAAAGAAAACTTTCTAGAAAAACCACTATAAAAATTTAAATCATGAAACTGGCCACACTGAAGAAAAGTTCACAAAGGAGGCTTTACTTCAGTAGTGTTAAATCACAAGTGAGAGCGAATTTAAGATGTAAGTAGAGACCCTTGAATAGAGATCATTGTAGAGTCGTGCTTGATATCCCAAGAGCAGCTAACTTAACAACACTAGGCATATATGCTGAGCTTCAGAAGAGCAGAGCAAGTGAAATGGATTTATTCAGTCACACAGTCTCTCAAAGGTTACTACAAAAAAAACTACAGCCAATCTAGAAATTTATAAACTAGTGAACATTACATGCATGCTATATATCATTTGAAACAAAGGCTGTTAAAACATTCATGTCTTACCCCCCACCCCCAGTGTCTTAACGGCTCTAGACATTTCTGAATCTTATCTTTACCAAGTCCTTATTTATTATTTCTCATAAGTAACAGTTCATTTTCACTCTCCTGATTTGGATGATCTATGGAAAGTATTTGTTTGTTATAGATTGAGAATACAGTATCATTGTTTGACAGAACTTATTTTTAGTCCACTAGTGCTTTAGCAACAGTCTATAAAAATAAACTAGCTCTCACAGTTATCATCATAGACCAAGCCCTACATGAATTTGTTTTGGAGATGTATGAATGTTTCCAGAGCCTGAATAAACCATGTGATCTTGATTTAACATTTAATACTACTTGCTAGTTAAGAAAGTATTTAATGTTGTAAAAGCAAATATAAATAACTCCAAATAATTATCCATAGCTTTAAATATTTAAATATCTAAATTACCACCTTCTTTGCTCCTTAGTACTGTTTTGTGTCAAGATTCTCTGCCACGTTCTTTCCTATTTATTTGAATTGTTTTTAAGAAATATTCATTGGTGGGACTTCAATATTTTACTTTTCATTTTCTCCTCAATTAACTAGTTAAAAGATAAAACTGGAATGGAATTACTTCTCAGAAATGCTAATGTTCATGAGCTAAAAGCCATTTAACCTTTTGAGGATAGTGAACTTTGATGACCAGTGCAGCTGGGCTGTTTGGAAAGCCATGGTTTTCACCATTTTGTTTGTTTTGTTGGTTGGTTTTTCAAGAACAAAGTCAAGTACCAGAGGGTGAATTTTCTCTTAGACACCAAGTCTGCTCCTTTTGATTTTAAAAAAAAGTCATTCAATTTTAAATAAGTCATTCAATTGTTAAATAAATAAGAAGAATTAGGGAAATCCCGACACTCTTGCAATCTACTCTGGACTCAGTGGGAACTTGGATTCTGCTGTCCATTTTCTGTAGCTAGTAAGAAGGGTGAGCAGGCTGTAGCTTTAGTTTGAAGAATATTTTTATATAAACACATGCATTTATGCATGTGTTTATGCAGACCTTTGGTTTGAGGGGAGTGAGGAATGCTTAGTTTGCAGGCAGTATGAAATTCTTCAAACTAAACATCTTACTGCTCCTTTTATTAGGGATGCGTTAAAAAGCACAGACTGTAAAACAGATCCTTGAGGTGCTTGCTGATAACATCTACCAACTGTAAAAAGCTGACATTTTTCTTTTACCCTTTGATTCCTGTGTTTCATTTAGTTACTTATTTGCAGGAGGCCCTTCCCCCTTACTGCATGAGAGCTTAGCTAATTTAAGAGCTTCTGATGATGGATTCTATCAAAATACTTTTTTCAAAAGAAATACATTATATCAACTAGGTCATGCTTATCTGCATGGTAACTGACTCTTGACAGAACTCAATAGATTTGTATGTCATGACATGTCTCAAGAGCCACATCGGCTCTTCCTCTGTATATCCTATTTATCTGTGTGTCTATCTGTTCTCCTCCATTGTAGTATCTACCAATCTGTTTTCTGTGGAAGCAGGACTTCCAGGTCTAGCTCTGGGATCACTCAGTTGTTCTTTGTAAAGTTTGTTTTTGTATTGCTGCTGCCTTTCCTTTTGGGCACTGGAGTTTATGTAAGCAATTGGGTTTAATGTACAGTTCAGTAATTTTACACTGTGAGTCTTTTTAGACAGGAATTGCATGTTTGACAGTAAAATTGTTTGTACTAATAGTAAGCTTTTTTTTTTTAACTATCAAAAGATGATTGTTTTATGAAAACTTTCTGAAGAAAAGGTTCTGAACGAGATTGGTGACACTTTTGCCCTGCTGTTCGTTTTGAAATGTCTCATCCTTCTCAATGTTGGCTGTAACTTTGTAATCCCCATATGTACTTGGCACTTGACATAAGTGAGATTCCTCTTCGTATTCACAACTACTGGAAATGAAATATCAGAGCTCATTGAATGTTTAATGACCTTTTTCCTTTGTGTAGACTTATATGACCCTTTATATCTAGGTTATTAAAAATTGATTCATGCCTGTTGACAATACTGGACTTCTCTCCAGTGTAACAAAAGCTTCCTCCTTTTGAATGAGTATTCCACAGCAAAAACAGCAGGTGTTTACCAGTGAGGAGATAATATTTTGCTATATCTGAATTGTAAGTGGGACAGATTGGTTTGTATGTTCTGGTCTCTGGATTGTCAAGATCCAACAGAGAATGATTTTGTTAATGTCTTTGGGGTGCACTAGCAAAGTAATCTATGCTAGTTGTCATGTTTTTCTAAGACACAGTGAGAGTAGAAGCCCTGCACATGTGATATAACTTAATAGTTGGGATGCTTAGTCTGACGATGTTTCACTGTCCAGGAAAGATGCTTTTTCTCTAGGAAAGAAGGACTGACCACCAAGCTCTTTCCGAGTTTATACAGAAGAGTTTGTTGCCTCTGTTTAGACTTCCACAGTTGGAAGTTGGTGGGCCAGAAAGAGAGCATGTGCACCAATACCATGCCGCAAATTACAGCTAGGCCAGTTAGTTTAGGGATAGGGCCATGCTACCAGACATTCCTTCCTGTTCTTACGATGGCCTTGGTATTTTTACAACCAATCCATTGTCAAGCTATTTGGAACAATCAATCCGTATAGAGACTGCCAGGTAGCATAAACTTATATCCTGAACTCATTGCTGTATACCACACTGGTAGGTGTGAACCTAAGGACTATTTCTTCCATTTTCCAGATATTAAAATAAAGAAGTTGCAAAGCGTCCTTGTTGATGCCTTCATTTGGGAGAGAACCGTGAGATTCCAGTCTCATAGTTCAAAGTCTGCCTGGACTATGGAGCAGGATGCTATTTGACAATCTTTGTTGCTTTATCAATACTGGTTTTTTGTTGTGTTTTTTTTTTTTTTACCTTTGGTTTGTTTGGTTTTGGTTTTTTTTTAACTAGCTAGTGCCAGGTTAATTTCTGGAGTGCCTGACTCTCCCATGCATGCTCTGGAGGCCAGTCCCTGTAAGCTAGGTTTCACAATGCCTAATTTAGAGCTGCATAAATCCTGTATTAGACGAGGCTTTCTTTATGGAGTATGCCCCGTGCTAGTCTGCATTTGGTAATAAAGCATTTGGAATTGGATTGCTTCCCAAGACTTCATCGTCTAGGAGAAAGTTTTTTGTTAGCCGATTGGGCTGCAATTACACTCTGTAACTAGAATGAACTTTCAGAGCCAAATTTAGCAAAGGCTTTGGCAGCAGACCTTTTCTTAATTCAAGTAATTTTCCGGATTTTTTTTTTTAATGCCTTTTTGGTTTTAGCATACATTTTAAAATACTCTTAAAGTGTACTTTTAAAAATATTTCTCCAGTGTGTTGTTTCATGCACCGTTGTTACTGTGGTAAGGAGGTAATTCTAAAAGAGATGAGGACAGTGACTTGAAAATTTGACATTTATATAAACTTTACTCATATTGTAATCAGAGTTCCTGGATAATTTCTTACAAATTTGAAATTTAAACTGGGAAAATGCCTTTATAAATATACCATAATTAGCTTCTGATAAGTTGGAGATGATCTGTTCTTCAGAATGGTAATGGCAGAAGAAAAACCTGACTAAGCAACAGTACATAAAGAAGGGAAATAAAAAGTAACATTCATATCCACTTAATTAGCTGGCCAGCAATATTGATAATTTGTTTTGCCAACAAAAATGACACTCAAAAAATACTTTGGCTATTGCTAGATACCTTTGTAACTCAAAATAACTGCTTGAATGGCATCTGCGATTCTGCATGTGTGTTTTCCTCTATGGGACTGCGTGTTGCTCTCCTGAAACGGCGTTTGTCTCTTCTTATGCACTGGCCAAAGGTGATTGTAGCAACAGCAGTAAATTAAACATTATAAAACTGGGCAAGCTCTAACCTTAAGCTGTCAGATGTTACTCAGTTACCTAGGAAACTTCACAGAGTCAGAACACGCTGGTATTTAGTAAGTTCAGGAGGAAAAGTTTTTGGTTTGCTTTTTAAACTAAAATTGTTACAGCATTTTCAGTTTATATGTATTTTACTTATCTATCTGTATTAGTGCAGTGGTTTTTTTGCTTGCAACCATGTAAAGTGGGTAATTACATGGAAAAAAATTTTTTTAAAAGTTGAATAGGAAACATTAGGTGGGGAGGTTGTGGTTGGGTGGTTTGTTTTTTTTGTGTCAAACAAACACTGAACCAAGTTACATCTATGGGCCCAATCACAGCAGGTTCTAGTGCTGTCCTGTAGAAAAACGGGAGAGACAAAGCCTTTTTTTTACAGAATGTCCCTTCATTGATTGTGTGGGAAGGGAAGCTCCTCTTCTTGAAGGACAGGAAATAGGTGGAGGGAGCTGCTTTTTCATATGGTGTTTAACAGAATTTGGTAATCCATGCTTGCTAAATAGAGGCATAGAATACCTCCTCAGCCCTAGAGCAAGGAGCAATAGAACAGGTCTGTGCCCTTCACAGGATTGCTTAGCTCCTAACTCAGTTCCACACAGCCCTGTACTTGTGACACTCAGCTATAGCTCAGTGTTAATAAAAGAGGGGAGGGTTGTTGCATACAAACACTATTAATGTTTCAGTGCTGCTTTTTGTTCACATAACAAAAATTCTCCTTATACTTTGTAGTTACTCCTGTGGTAATTGGTTAGCTATAGTTGGCTTGTGAATGTAGCATGACACTCTAAGCATGCCCCGTGCTTTCTGATTTCAGTGGAAATAAATTAATTAGCCTTAGAGGCATCTGCACTAATAAACATTGTTCAGGAAGGCCTGCAGGTAACCATAAGTACCTTATTCACCTCCAATTAAAACACTCTTAAACTTGGATATGCTTTTTTCTAATTAAAGTTCCTTTCTTTAGTATGTTCGGCTATACAAAAATAGGAGCAAGAGAGTTCCTGTTGTAGAAAGTTTTCAGAAATGGAAACACAAGTAGTCAGTATAAAAAGTCACAGTAATGCCATCTAAGAAAAGAGAAACAACTCCAGGTTTTTGAGAAGGAAAGCCCTCTGTTCATCAGACTTTCATGCATGATCTTAAGTCAGTAATTGCTTTTCTCTCAAATGCTGTAAATATTATATGTATGTATATATACACACGTGCGTCTGTCTGCCCACCTATATATGTAAGTGTGTGTATGTATAAAAAAAAAAAACCCCTCACATATTTGGTCTCTAAAGTTGACAATAGCCCAGCCCCAATCCAAAGTTTTTGTTCTTGCTACAAAGGCATGAATAACATTGATAATGTTCTTCTGATGCAGAATTTCATCTAGGAGAAGTGTTGCTTCAGAAATCACTATGCTAGGTTTAGATTTATTTACAAACTTAAAGATTTGTTCCTTAAACCTAGAGCTGCATGTTCCACAAGTACTATTTGGGGTGTTGCTTGATTGGCTATCCTAAGGGTATTCTAGAGCATGTTAGAAATAGTCACATCTGTGTTTGCATTACATGGTATTTGACCTTCTAAAACAGAATTGATATGCCCATTTACCCTTTATCTTTGCATATTATAGGCTCGGCCTATATTTTAAACTATGGTCTTAGATTTATCATTTATTTCACAATCTTGAAAATTTTTATGTGAGGGTAAACCAATGTGGATGTGACCACACTGCACAATTAAGAGACTTGGCCTGTCAAGAAGTCAGTAGTATTTGGAGCCCAAATTCTGTCTGCTATTTTGAAGATCCTCTAGAGCACTCCTGAAGTAATCTGCAAAAAATAAAAATGTTGCCTGAATGAGGTGTCCTTAAGAGTTCTATTCTGTAAAATATATTGCTAAATATCTTTTATTTTGTTCTGTGCTGAATGAGTTTCAAGCCAGACAGAGAACAAATCACCAAAAATCAAACTTCTGTTTTCATTGTGAAACTCCTGTGATCAATAAAGCTAGACACCTTCGCTTGTAATTATTACCTACCATTTTTGTGGAAAAGCCTTCTAAAACCTGTCTGTCTTATTTTTCAATGGTTTTACAGCTAGTGTAACAATCATGCCTAAAAATGTCAGCCAAGGACTGCAGTGCTGGTCCATCTGTGATACGGATATGTCGGAAGTGAAGCTGTGGATTAGTACAGGCATGAATCTGAGTCCTCTCATGTGACTGAAGCCCTCAAGGGTGCTAACAGGAAGTGGGGAGGGGAATGACATGACAACAACAACACTGTCCTAGGGTAGTTTGGTCTGTCTCCTACACCTTTCCTTGTTCCCTTCTTGTGTATGTGCCACTGCACCAGCTCCCACTCTTGCTAGGATGAGTATAGACTGGGCTGAGACAGGTCTTGCTTGAGACCTCATTGTTTTAAAGTGCTAACATTTTGAAAGTCTGTTGTTCAGCACAGTTTCTTGATTATCCAATTTCATGCTGCTGCTTATATCATCAGTTAATCCTGGCTGCTGACCTTCACTTGAGATACAGCATGTCCGTACATCCAAATAACAGTCAGCACTTCAAAGCTGAGAAGTGCTGGGGAGTGCTGACTTGTTAACACTTGGTATTCCTGGTCTGGGATCATGACTGGGATAACTTGTTTCTCCTAAACATGGATAGTACACTTTTTTCCTTTGTCTTCCCCCTGCTGCCTCCCCACCACTACCTGTGTGATACAGAAGTTCTTAAGAAGTAAGCTAACTAATTTTGGTGTTTCTTTACATCAACATTTTATCATTATTACATGTATCTTACCCCCATCCTCAAACTTTTTAAAATCCTCCTCACTATTGAGTAGAGTAGCCTGTATTCACACTCTTCATGCTGCCAATTCTATTCTGTTAGTTGCAATAGTCCCCTTAAAAATGGAATGCTGAGTAAGGATTTCAAGGATAGCCTGAGATATGATCCACTGAAATCACTAACTGGTTTTCTGTTTATTTTAGCACACGCTGGATCATATCCCTTGTGCAGTGTCAACTTGAAATTCAGCTACCATGCCATGATACTTTTTGCACTGCTGAGTACACAGGTGAACATTCAGCCTGGTTCTGGAGGGTTTTTGAGCTAGAAGGTTTGAACGTGCCTCTTGCGTTTTCTTGTGATGAGTTGAAATCAGGATAGAGCCAAGAGATACTGCATTATGTGGTTGATGCTTCAGCAGTGCTGTAGTTATCCCAAACAAACAAGGAAACAGATGAAAAAGGACTGTGCTACGAAAAATACTTGAACCTGCTGTGAACCCTGCAGAGGAGATAGTCCAAATTGGCTTGAGTCATCAGCTGAGAAAGCTGACAGTGTTCAACATCTAAAAACCAAGAATAGGCAAAATAATTTCTATCTTCAGAGGGAATGGCTTCTGATAAAAGACAGTAGGAGCATCACAAAGGGAAATGCTTTCTTGACATTTTAATGTGAATCAGTAAAGCAAGTCAAAGCCAAGGGATTATTTGTAGACTGGTTAATCTTTCTCAAAAGCAATCTATGATGATATAATAAAAGAAAACAAACCCCTTCAACGGTCCTAGGAAACAGAGACAGTTTGGTTCATGACCTAGTGTTTTTCCCAAAAACATTAGTGCTACATTTCAAAATCCTCTTTGATTATCCAGATGAGTTTTTTCGTCATCTCTTTGCTGTACTAATTAAGTAAGATTTACTTGGGGCAGTGTTACCACACTTGGTCAACAGCCTTCTTCTCTGTTAATTAGAAAGTTCTATTGTATAGCAATCTTTAAATTTTCAGGTGAATATTTTAATAATTAGACTTGCACAATGTCAGTGTAAATAATAACTCTAGAAACACTGTCTTTCTGAATTTGTTGCCCTGGCAAACTGTACAGCTTGTCTGTTTAATGAACTGTCTGGATGAATAGTTGGTGGGGTTTGTGTCTTTTGTTCTGTTAATCAGCCATGCAAATAACAGTGTCCAGTGTTCGCTGTAGATCAGAAGTATAGAATATTTTATCTGCCGTAGTACTACTGACCATGGAGTACGATTATAAGGAGTTTTAAGTTATAATGGAAGTCGTCAGGAGTTACGTATCTGTGTAGCTCTCCAAACCTGTGAGATATTCTTTCTTTTGAAACAAATAGCCCTTGTCTAAAGACGTCCTGAAATCTTAGATCCTCTAAATCCAGGGGTTTCACGGGGTGTGTTTTCAGAATTGTTGGCCCCTGAGATAATCTGTAGTTGAAAACACAGCTTGTCATGTGTAGTGTACAGTGTTACATTGTGTAGAGTGACCCTCTGTGTCTTCCAGCAGTAATGTTCTTCAAAAGTGTATAGAACAACCGGTGGCAAGTTCCTCCTTTTGTGGGGATGAGTAAGGGTATGATAGAGATACTGATCTAACTTAAAGCTATGCTCATGGAAAAAGTTTATGCGTTCCTCTTGGATGTAGCCAGACTTCATAAGCTGTGTTGGGCCTCTCTTCAATACGATAGCATTCCTGTTGTTTCAGTACTGGTGTGTTAAATGCACCTAAACAATGGTAGAGTCAAACTAAGGGCAAAACCATAGTTTCTAATATAGATATGTCACTGTACTGATAGGGTCTGTGTCAAGGAGTGGATAGGAATATGCCTTAGCTGTGGTAGGAAGGAAAAGGCAAAGACAAGGTGTGGTGCCATCACATGCGGACATTTGTCTTTCAGCACAGCTACAAAATCTTTTCTTGCAGCCCAGTCTGTGTGTCATGCTGCCAATGAAAACAGATGCTGTATAAATTTTATTTTGTTGTGTGATAAATGGCTAGTTTTCTTCAGTATTTGCATACGCCTCTCTTGTTCTCCAGAGACACTCTTTCTCTCAGGATTTTTCTCTTTAGAATGTCTTCCCAGAAATGTACCATGATCATCTTGAGCTTCATCACAGTCCTTACTCCTACACTTACAATTTCCAGCTGTGGCCCTGATCCTGCAGTATGAATGTGGTGATACTTTGCAGGCATCCCAAGGAACCCTCAGGAGTGTGTCAGGGCTTCATTTTTATAGCAAGAAATAGTAATCCAGCTCTCTCAGACTTTAAAGCACAGGTTACAGTCCCTTTGGAAATTTTTATGGATGTATTTAATCTTGGAGCTGTGCCACCAATGTCTATCTATTGCTTTGTGATATTGTTCTGACTCCTGAGAGATGTTCTTCCCTGAAATATTTCCAAAATAAAACTCTTGCTATCACAGCTATATTTGGACTTATAGTGGGATAAGTTATGGTTTATCAGATCGGCTTTCAGGACTCGCACTTCAGCAGGGCTCTGAGGTTCCACAGAAGGGAAAGTTTATGCAGGTCTCCTACAGCATTTCCCATCTCTTCTGCCCAATCCGTCTTTGCTTTAAATTAAAACTATAGTGTTCTGCCTCTTTCCTCTTTCAGCTTACATAAAAGGAAACCCTTTTATGTGTCCTGTTCAGATTTAGGCTGCCAAGTATTAGTTTAGTCATTGGTTTTGAGAAATATTTATATTTTGATAGTGCTGGAATGGCAACAATCAATACCAGACTGTTCCTTTTTGTGAGGTCCATCTCAGCGCTTGAATAGGTGGTCCAAATAGGCAAATTGGACAAAGGTTTGTGAAGAGATGAGGGGGAGCAGAAGTGTAAGTGGCAAGTCCACAAGTATAGCAAATGTCCAAATAGTTATGGTAGATATCTAACTTGATTCACTTATTGGTGGAGATTTAAGAGAGGAGAGAAAGAAAATGCTGATACTTTATAGGTGAAAAGGCAAAAGAAGGAGGAGTATTGCATTTGTTTAAAAAACAAACAAAAACCAAAAAAAGGTTTTGTTTTTTTTTATTTTGTCTTACTTTCCTGCTCCTGTGGGAATTTGCCACTGACTTCCATGGAACCATAAACAGGCCTCTGCTTTATCTTCTGGTGCACAGTGACATCTACAGAGAATGGAGCACATCAAACAAGACTTTCCCATTTAGTACCGTGTCTTTTTATGATGGTTTATCTTTCATGTATTCATTAGTTTAAACTTACTACTTTATGCCTTTTAATGCATCTAGAGTATTAGTTACCTTTGTACATTCCCCTGGAGATCTATCTTTTTTTAAAAAAAACTTACTTCATCCTGACAGAAGTTATTTTGACAGTTGGAAATGCAATAGCATTTTACATGCCCAAACAGAAATTACTTTCTCTTGATGAGTAGAATGTCTTCCAGGGTGTAATGCCCTGGAAGATTTCTGCTTTTTTGAGGTAAAGTTTCTTTCACAACTATGTTGTTCACATCAAGAAGTGGGGTTTTGGTGCTTATTGTCTGAGTGCTTATTCTGAAATACAGATAGTTTTATTATTAGATGTGTTCATTATTGATGTAATGTTTTAAATTATTTAAAGAAAATACTAAAATGCAAATACTATTTAATTACAAAAAATTCCAAAGGAATAAATCAATAAAGGTAAACATAGGGCGCTTTTTCAGGATTTTTCTTTGTGAGAATTCTGTTCTGTCTAATTCTGTTGCATGCATTTTTGGTTGGTTTTGCTTCACTGATTTTTTTCTTTTGCCTTTTTTTTTTTTTTTAAAGTTCCTGTAAGCTCATTAGGAAGAAAAAAATAGCTAGCTTCTAGATATGATTTTATTGGTGTTTCATCCTTTATTTCTCTGGGCAGGAGAAAACAGAATCCAGCCTAGTATATGTTTACAGAACATTGCCTGTGGATACTATTTTCTTAAGAACTGGGCATGTGTTTTAACCTCATGCACTACGTATAGTCTCGGTAACCTCAAGACAACTATTTAATACATAAAGTTGAATGCGCAGGTAAATCTTTGCAAACATAACCCCTAGACTACTGAGGCTCTAACCCCACAATTTAAAATGGACTTTGTAGTAAGTAATTTTTTTAAAAGAAACTTAAAGGGAGGGGAAGACTAAAATTTTCACTCCAAATAAGAAAAGACAAGGAAAAAAACTATTATTTTTATTTCTGCTGTCTTTAAAAAGGTAATTTATTAAGTATGTGTAAGAATGGAGACACCTAGGCTCTGAGCTTCATGGCATTTATTTTTTGATTGTTCTTGTTCATGCTTTTAATGTAAAGGTCTTAATTTTGGTATTTCAAAGTATGATCATTTGGGCGTAATTTTTCTTTGCTCTTGGATAATATTAAAAGTATCAAAACAACATTTAAAATTATTCAATCAACGTGTATAAATGCATCCGGAGTTGTTTTAGTCTTGTTTTTTTCCCCCTACCAGGTCAGATACTGTAATAATATTAACTGCAAACCAGATCCAGGCCTCATTGAACTAATACAGCAGAATGATAATCAGAAAATTGCCAAGTAATGAACAAAACCTAGAAGTTTTAAAACTTATTAAGTGATTGTGGCTGATGAGCAGGTTTTATAGCCAAGGCTTTCATGTCTGAAACCATGATAGTTTGCCAGCTGACATTATTGGTTAATTTGTGTTAAACTAAGTTTTTGTAGAAGAAAGAACACAAAGTAGAATAATATCTCAGTGGAGCAGGAGGGAGTACTTAAAACCCATGTCGTAAAAAATCTATTCTTATGTATAAAATCCTTGGCAGAAAGCATTAAACCCTTTGGAGAAATAAAGGAGTAAAATAGTCTCTGTAAAATATAAACAAACAATAAAATATATGTAGGCAGTGAATGCTAGAAGGACATGAATGATTTTCTAGGTATTCAAAGACTCTTATGCCCCAATAAAAAATAAAGTATATAACAGATAAAATATTTCCATTCCTTAAGAAGAGACAGAATAATTTAAAAAAAGTGAATATGCAAGTGGTAAAGTTTGAGCATTGAAAGGCTGTCAGCATTTTCCTCTTTTAGAGATCTATTATGTGTCCAAACTCTGGATTTCTTTTCTTATTCTTATGTTCAGAGTTTTTTCAGTTGGGACTGAAGGCAGTAAGAAAAAATACAAAACAGAGTTTCACAAATAATTGAGCAAACTTCAATTTTTATAGTGGTTTCAAGTATGACTTTTCTAGCATGAAGTATAATCACAGGAATCTTTCAATTGCTGCACAGTTATTACTGAAAGAGGCATCTGGAAAATGTCTTCCATTAACTGTGGGTTTTGGCAGAGGCTATAAGCAAGCATGGTCAGTGTAATTAAACTGACAAGGGGTTGAGATACTGTATTTGTTTGCTGTATGTACTTCCCTTCAATAAATATTAGTATTTCTTCTAAATCTCCTACTCTAGCTGGTGACCCTGACAACATTTAAACATCAGTATAGTCTGATGTAACATGGCAGCATTGGGGCAGCAGCATTTATACAAAATATTAGAAACTTTCTTAGCAAATACCTGTTTGAGAGACCATTTGCAATAGAGGAGCAGCAATAGGTTTCTTCAGGAAAAATTTGATCTGACAGAGAAGGCAAAATACCTGACTCCAGCAGATTTCTCTTAGTGATCTATAAAACCCTTTGCTGGTAGAAAATCAGCCTGGAGCTCTAAATGACCAATGCTTTCAAAACTTTGTAGGCTTTTAGTGCGAGTTCTTATTCTCTTTCTGATCAATGTCAGAATACGGCCTGTGAACTTGTAAATTTAGCCCCTCAGGGGATCAATGGGCTTGAGCCAACCATACTGCAGATCTTGGGTGAATGCTGAACAATGAATGATCTCTTGATCAGGTGATCTCTAACGAGTTAAGTCTGAGCAGTAGCTTTCTAGCTCACTTTATTTGGTTTCAAGTTTGCACTACTTTTTATAACTTCATCTACCTTTTCATCTAGACACCTCTTTATGTTGTAAACCATGGTGAGACTGGACCAATCCGATGCAACCGGTGCAAGGCTTATATGTGTCCCTTCATGCAGTTTATTGAAGGTGGAAGAAGATACCAGTGTGGATTTTGCAATTGTATAAATGATGGTAAGTGATGTTTTTCTGACCTGTGATTCGTACAGGTTCCATAAAACTAAAAAGAAATTGTATCCCTAAAATGATTTTCTTGGCTTTCTGACTTGGTGAGAAAATAATTTAGTGAGATGCAGTAACTAGGCCTAGTTCACAAATAAAAAAAATACTACCCAACAAAAATAGGTAGGAACCTTTGTTCAGTACAATTTAAAAAAGGAAATGTATGAAAAATAATGCTGACTCGTGAAGTTCAGTCTGATACGATCAAAACTTAATTAAAAAATACTATGTCAGCATAGGATACAAAGCTGCTTTTATTGCTAACTGAAAGCAGCTATTGTGTGGAAAAAATTAATTTCTTTAAGAAATCTAAATGTCCAGCAAGAACCAAACATTTAGAACCATGTTAGCCTGGTCATGTCCGTGACTGTAGATGCAATGGTTAAATAACCTATTAATCTTACTGTGACAAGTGTTGGTTTTCACAGAAGATACCATGCCATATTTGTTCAAGTGTGCTGCATGTGACTCATAACTGTTCTTGTGCTCTTGGCTAAATCCCAAATCTTTGCCTGAACTAGCCTTTCTAGACATTTGTATCAAGTTGGATTTCCTCAGCTGGATCACAGCAGTATAGTACTTTCCCTAATACAGTAATCTTTTCAACTCTGAAACGTGAACCTTGACAGAATTGTTCCAACTTCTTTTCTGCCTGACGCTCAAACGTTTGTGCAAGCATAGCAGATAAATTTCATAGTTTGTTAGCAATTTAAACTCTCATAAAGAGAAACTTAAATGCATTGCGAATATTTTAGGAAAGACATTTAAGTTGCAGTGTCATTTTAAATCATGCTTTGTATTACTACAGTGTCTTTTATCCAAGTCAGAAAGCACTTAAAAAAAAAAACAAACAAACAACTTTAATGAGGACTAAAAATGGCCAACAGACTAGGTGGCTATTCCCCCCCACTCACACACACATACACTTTTCGTAGGCAAAAATGTGAAAAATAAGCATTCTAAATATATATCGATTGAGGAAAGAGGAGCTTAAATCCAGAGGTGGCTCTTCCCTAGTGTGACTCTAACCATTAGATTAGCTGTATTTAAGTTGATGGTGGCAAACCCACTTGATTTCTTAATGCTTTGGAGTTCTGCACATTTTATCTGTACCTGCAGGAGGTTCCCAATGCAATGAACACAGTGCACTTTGCTGTGGAGTAGGCCAGGGTTTGGAACCTTATAGAGCTATTTCCAGTGAGGTGGTATTTTTGGATAAAGCAGTGCAGGATTGAGGAGAAGTGCTGTGTCCCTCTGCAGAATTCTGACTGATGGTTTGAATTAAGCGCTGAGTAGACTGTATCTACTAACAAAATAGTCACTGTTCAGTCTGTATCCTGAGGGTAACAGGCTCTTGCCTGTAGAAATGACCTGGATTGGTCTTACCTACTGAAGCCTGGCAGTGTAGAAGTGAGAGAATATGCTCCAAACAAAAATGGAGCTGCCATTACTAGAATGTTGTGGGTTTTTGGTTGGTTGTTTTTTTTTTTTAAGCCAACGTGGGGAAAAAAAACCCACCACTGCAACCTGGGTAAGTGTTTAAACTCTTCCCTTCACCAGTAACAGAGGAGCCTACATTAGTACACTTTATCTGTTGAAAGCAGTTGTTGAGTTCGTCTCCTCCTCCCTGAAATATAAACGTTTTTGCCTGTTCTTGTGTTGGCTTTTAGTCCCTCCATTCTTCTTTCAACATCTGGACCACATTGGCCGACGGGTAGACCACTATGAAAGGCCTGAGCTATCTCTGGGATCTTATGAGTATGTTGCTACTTTGGATTATTGCCGAGTGAGTATTTCCAGTGTGCAAACTAATTTACTATTTTATGTCAAAACAAACAACATCCTTTAAATACCTACAGTAGAGCAAATGCGCTTGTAAGCTGAATATCAGAGTCCAAGAACATTCTAGAAAATGTAGATAGATGCGGAGAACTTAGGCTTACAACATTTCGTACTTTAGTGCTGCAGGGTATGAGACTAGCAAGTAAGAATAACAAATAGTGCAGTGAAGTCATGGATTGTCAGTTTTTAACTGGGGCGTTCATTTGATCCTATCTAGCATGTTGCACTGTTTAGAGGATACAGTTGAAATTCTGATGCAGCGTTGCACTTTAGATGCATGTCTTCTATTGATTTTTGAAGACAGACACACACCTAAGTTGCCTTCCCAATATTGAAAACCTTAGCAAGTGAATTTGACCTTGTAATCTTTTCCTGGAAAGAGTGGGTTTAGTATTCTGACCACTAAGTAATTTGCAGTGGAATGGATTCTCTCTCCTAATATTGACTCACTGAAGAGCTCGATCCAAAGCCCGCTCAAGCCACTGTAAGTAATTGTAGTTATTTTTATTAGAGAACTGTATCTGATACTTCTGAAAGCTTAAATTACTTAAGCTTTTCAAACTTTAGCTCATTTTACAAAACTACAGGTGTGATTTCATCTGTTCACAGCATGGACATATTTTTCTGTTCTTGCTAA
>KZ505987.1:228133-253258 GCA_002844005.1 Limosa lapponica baueri
ACAATTTCTACAACATGTTTTCTGTGTGGTACACAGCTACGGAGGATCTACCAGCTTTTGCTGCTTAAAAGCAGTCCTGCTCAAGCAGGAGATTGACCCACCAAAGTCACCAGACATTATTCAAGCCTAGATACTATTCTTACTAGGCATCCATCATTAGTGTCACTGAATTACAATGTATTCTAAATAAAGCTGATTTTCTGATTGTATCTTGTAACTAATTGTCCTGTTCTCTTTTTTCCATGTTTTGATGACAACATGGTTTATTCTTTATCTTAGGGACTTTTGACTGCTTGGATAGGATGCATGTAAATATATATTTTTAAAAAAGTAAATAGTACAGCAGTTAACTTTATCAGGGTGTTTTAATTTGACCTAAGGCAAAGATTACATCTGCTTGGTTTTGTTTGGTTTGTTGCTGTCAGTACAGATAACGATCTGAAAGCAGTCTTGCATTTCAAAGGACTGCTTTTATTGCAAAGTCAGAATTTCAGATTTATAACCAGTTGTTTTTGTTTTTCTTACAGAGAAGAGCAAGAAGAATCCTCAGCAATTCGAGTTGGTTTTGTCACTTATAACAAAGTCCTCCACTTCTTTAATGTAAAAAGCAGCTTAGCTCAGCCTCAGATGATGGTGGTCTCAGATGTTGGAGAAGTTTTTGTTCCTTTGCTGGATGGTTTCCTTGTCAATTTTCAGGAATCACGATCTGTTGTTATCAAGTAAAGTATAATTATTCCCTACGTGAATAAGATCTGAATGCTTATGATACGCATTACACCTTTTAGTCAATTGTGTTATTGGGTTTGGGGGGTACATGTATTTATTGAAATACTTCAGAAGCCAGCAGATGCTTCAAGTCATGTATTTCCACCATTAAGTCAAAGACAAAGTGATTCAACACACCCCCCCAGTGCTGAATTCAAAAGCATATTTAGGCCAGGTGTAAACCATGCATCTTCAGCTGTGCTTCTTCAAAAATGGAAGGGGGGTTGCAGCTGTGTACCATGGTGCATTTTTTTTCCTTTTGTGATGTATATGATGCACACCTGGGTATGATCTGAGGACTCTTAAGTCCTTACAGCACAGCAGAACTCCTTTAATTTTTTAGCTATTTATTTATTGTATGTTCCTTTATGTTACCAGCTTTGAATTAATGCATCCCATAAAATTTGAAAATTTATATTTTGTTTTATTCTGGCTAGAATCCTAAGAAATTGAGCAATCAAAATTCATTTTTTTAATATGAATTTGCATGGAAAACTTCTTCCTGTGTGAAGACTTGGTGTGTTACAAGGTATGTTTAGGGATTATCCAAAATATGCTAACCGGTTGAAATGCTATCCTTTTGTCTTTTGTAGCTTGTTGGACCAGATTCCAGAGATGTTTGCAGACACTAACGAGAGTGAGACCGTCTTCGCTCCTGTTATCCAGGCTGGCATGGAGGCGCTAAAGGTTAGAATGTTCTTCTCTGTAAGAGAAGCAGCTCTTTAATGAGAATAAGACTTGATAAGCTGCAGAAATTCCATTTGCTAAAAGCCAGTCCCAAGTCCTCTTACAAATCAAAATAGGGAATTAGAAAAAAAAGCTGCTGATTGTTTCCAGCACTAATGTTCTGTTATTCTAACTGTATGTTTGAACTGCTTTAGTCAAAATGAGAACACTGACAAGCATAACATCTGTTTCCAGATTTTGCTTATTGAGGGAAACCAGTCCCTAGAGTCTATTCCACGTAGGATGGATGTTTAGGAGAAGATGAGGAGCAGGACTTGGATTCTCGTTAAGCATTCAAGAGAAATAGAAAAGAGTTTAGTTACTGCAACAGAACAAATAGATACTCTGGATGTCTGTACAGGCATCCAGTCCTTGCATGTGCGAAGGGCAGGAAAAGAGTCAATATAAAATATGGTTTTGCCCTGCCTATTCTCCCGCTTCTGCTCACTTTTTGTGCAAAATGAGATTTTTATGACTATTTATGACTGAATCGGGTAGGGGGTTGGAGGTTTTCTGCTTAACTGACAGATTCTCACAGCTTGAATACAGCTGAAAATGAATCCACAGGTCAAGATGCACCCCAAGTTGCTTTCTGTATGTCCAGGACATCCCCTAAAGTGCTGACATTTCCATGGAGTGCTGCCAATTAAAAGAATGCCATCACAGTTCACCACGAGATTTGTAGGGGCAGAAAACAGCCAGTGGTGTTTTAGAATAGTTGATTTATCTGCAGCTGTAAGTAAAGCATAATCTTGAGTAGATAAATTAGTTGAACTGAAACTGCACATTTCTCAAATCTGTATCTTAAATATTTAATTAATACCTATTTTCTTGTTATTTGTTCATACTGCCAGAAGGTATATGTGCAAAACATACGTTTGGTTACAGCTTCCACCTAATACTTGACTAATACAGCTTTCATAATACTTGACTTCTACAAAATAAATTTAGGGGCCATACCTGTGAATTTCCTTTGATGTTGGCTGTAATAGAAAGCAGCTCTTAATTAAGGTTTTTATTTAGCTCTATATTTTAAAATTATAGTTTGTAAGTATTTTCACTGTGAATTATTAATACGCATATATGTATGTACTCAATATGTGTTCCTATTTGAGATTAATTTTAATACACTTTTAGAAATAATATATATACATTTTAGAAAATTTGCCTATCATGACAAACAGGTATTTGGTAAATCTTTCAGTTTTCAGCAGAATGCTTCTTTAAAGGAATTGAGGAAATTGGCATTTGTCGTTAAAGATAACTATGCTTGGAATATTAGGGGTGAAATTTCAGCTCTGTTAAGAGTAAGATACGGTCTTCAATTGCATTTCTGCCATAGCAAAGAGATTTTTTTAGTTTTCCTAGAAGAATGCCGTAGCTTATTTTGAAATGTGGAATATCTTTATCTTGTGAACATCTCAAGATCTGGAGGAGAAAAGTGTACCAAAGCTGATTTGTGTCTGTAGTCTTGTCGTTTTAACCTGGATGTGTGCTTAAGTCTGGAACAGGAAAAGGACAAGTCCCTCCTTCCTCCTTCCATCCCTTCACCTTCACCCAACTTCTTAAATACCTGGAGACCTCAGAATAGCTCATCAGTTTTCATTTCACTTGACTTTAATTTTTGGTCAGTCCTGAAATGGTCAGGCAGCTGGATTAGATGATCGCTGTAGATCCCTTCCACCTGAAATACTCTGTTCTATTCTGTTCTTTCCCATTAGCTGTCTCACTAGTAAGAGTTAAGTGATATACTGGATTTTCTAAATTTTGGCGGAAAAGCTTGTTAATAGTACAGAGATGCCTGGAGTACTGCTACTGTTGTTACTCTCTTTGGAATTCAGGGTTTTCTGTCAGTAGTTTGTCATCTCAGTAAAAATCATGTTCTCACTAGAGTTCTAAATAAGAACAGAAAACTGGAATAAAACTGACAGCTAATTTCTTAGTGACAGGAGGAAATGTTCATCACAAGTTTTGATACTCCTGGATATTAGTGTAGATTTGAATGTGGAATCTAGTATAGGAGTGTAATCGTCACTCCTCTATAAAAATGTAGTGAACACTAGTGTGCCTGAACTGAAAGGAATTATTTTTATTAAATTACATTTCCTTTTAATTTTCTCCAGTTTAGTATTTGTACTTTTGATACTTGTTGCATAATGCTTGTATCCAACTGGAAGGTCTCCAAGAGAGGCACTCCCAGTTCTGCCCATCAAGATTTTAGATTTATATGTAGAAATTACTGTAACAATGCATCAGCCAACATACCTGTGTGCTAGACTAAGGGATTTACTGACCTAAAATTCCCTCTTTGTTTCAGGACTTATTTCCATCAAGTTTTGAGTGTGTAAATGAATTATTTAACTCTGAGGAGCTTGCAGAAAGTTTACACTGTTTTCTGATATACCACAATGTATGAAAATTAGGCTTTTTTATCTTAGCAGTAATGAATATGCCAATATGGTGTCTTTGAAACAGGCTGCAGAATGTGCTGGAAAATTGTTTATCTTCCATTCTTCATTGCCAACTGCAGAAGCACCAGGGAAGCTAAGGAACAGAGATGACAAAAAACTACTCAATACAGATAAAGAAAAGGTATTTCCTACTCTTGAGGTAACATGGGAGCGCTATTACGCTGAATTTCCCTATTAGAGCCTTGATCTTTTTTCATTTATTTTCTTTTGCAAAGATGTGCTGTTTAATTGTATAACACTCCCATTCTCACTGTGCCCTGGTTGTGTAGGTGTATTGATATTGGCCCTACAGGAGCACCAAGGTGCGCTAGAGCAGCCATTGCCATCAATAAAGGAAATGCCCAGCAGCAAATTGTCCCACTCCTCAAGAGCCTTTGCTACCGGCCTGTTCAGCAATTTAGTTCTCTAAGAACATACTGGTTTGGTTCCCTGCACACGAGTATACGGGCAGGGACAACGTGTTTTTAATTGAACCCAGGCCTGACTTAAAACTTCCACTTCGTCTTTTTTTGTTCAAGTGGGCATTTGGGTTGTGGCTGGCTACCAGCGGTACCTAATGTTATGGCACTTGTGTTTTTTAATTCTGTGCAGACGCTCTTCCAGCCCCAGGTAAATTCTTACGAGGCCTTAGCCAGGGACTGTGTGGCCAATGGCTGCTGCGTGAATTTGTTCCTCTTCCCAAATCAGTACGTGGACATAGCCTCCATGGGTCTCGTCACAATGTACACTGGAGGAACATTGTACAAGTACAACAATTTCCAGGTAAGTGATGCAGGTTTCCCGCCTTTCAGATAATAACACCTGGGGATTTGATGTTTTTCTTTTCATTTCAACTTGTGCTTTGACGTTTAATATAAAAGCAGAGTGACTCCAGAAAACTTACATCTAAACTCCAGGGGGTAAAATTGAAACTTAGAAACGACAGATCATAATCTAAAATACATATCTTGGAACAGTAATCTGGTTGGTATTTTAAAATTAAATCCACTTACTTAAATATACTGGCATCTGAGCAGGGAAGTCAATTACTCCTGTATATAACAGATAAAAATACTTTTGATAAAGACCCAAAAAAAGCCGTAACAAACACTTGTTTAAAACTTCATGAGCATCTCTCTGGGGAGCGGGGGACTCTCTTGTGTCAGGTGCTAACCTGGAAAAGCATTTTTGGGAAGGCAGCCAGGCTACTCTGCAATTCCTCAGGCTGTGCCATAAAATCCTAGCTGGGCTGCGAGGCTGAGTGCAAGAACGGATGTTACTGGAGATAATTTGATTGAATAGAAATTCCTGATGTCCAAGGCTAGTGATGAATCGGTGGACATGTGCATATATATGTTTCTGTTCACAAAACAACCATCAACGTGGTTTATCTCTTTTTAAAGGAAACGAGAGGTGAAATGTGAAAAGAACAGCTTTGATACCGGGTGGTGTGGAGGGGGGTGTCAGAGGGAGGGAGGGTTGTGTTTCTGCTCTGCTGCTGACACCCAGCGGTGAACTGCAACTTGTGCTTTTGCTTTGCGTTTCTAGCTGGATGCTGACAGCACACAGTTCTTAAGTGACCTCAGGAAGGACATAGAAAAAAAGACCGGATTCGATGCAATAATGAGGGTTCGGACAAGTACAGGTAATGGTACCATTG
Source organism: Limosa lapponica baueri (assembly GCA_002844005.1). Lineage (NCBI taxonomy): Eukaryota > Metazoa > Chordata > Aves > Charadriiformes > Scolopacidae > Limosa > Limosa lapponica. The sequence goes on from KZ505987.1 coordinate 233,735, forward strand.
GGAATGAAAATAAACATGAATGCATATGACAATGTAGAATTTTATATAATATGGTGCTGTACAGATCACTTGTAAGTTCAGGCTAATTGGTTTACCTTCATTAGTGTCTCTTGAAAACTAATTGGATAGACTGATAAAATGCATGAATATGTCTTCCTGTTTATGCCTCCCTAATCATTAATTTTCAAATATGAGTAAGGCTTCTGCTCATTATGCACATATCTTGGATTGCAAGTAAGTGGTATAAAGAAGTGCTGCTGCTGGACACTTACATGTTTCAGTAAGCAAAATTGACTGACCATAAAAAGAAAGTCACAAAATAATGTCAGGTTTTTTTTCGTGTTTTTAAATAAAAGAGTATGTTTGTTTTGTTTTAATCTGGCTGTAGGCTTCAGGGCTACGGACTTCTTCGGTGCTATTTACATGAACAACACCACAGATGTAGAGATGGCAGCAGTTGACTGTGACAAGGCAGTGACAGTGGAGTTCAAACATGACGACAAACTGAATGAAGACAGTGGCGCCTTAATTCAGGTAAAAAAGCTTAATTACATGTAATGTCATAAAATTGTGAGCAAGAACTTCTGCAGCCATAACAGGAAAAAAGTTATGGTGTAGGACTGATAGGAGCAAGGCACAGCTTGCACAGACTCTGGTGACATAATACCACTAACAAAGTAAGGTTTTAATTAACTAGCCAAAGGTTGCATCTTACCTCAAAAGCACAAGCAATGCCCCTCATGAGAAACAGTTTGTTCACCTACCTCTATCCTGCATGTTCTATTCAGGAATACCAAAGTGCTTTCTAAAGACTCTCTGAGATCTCAGCAGCTATTATTTTTTTCCATTTTACTAAATAAGTTTATTTGGAGTATAAGATTAATTAGTACTCATGGGAAGGTGTTATTGCTGTGGATACCCTGTGACATCTCAGTTGAAGAGCAGTTCTCTATTGCTAAACATCATTTCAACCCTATGGGTTGCTCCAGACCCACCAGCAATGGTACCTGTGCAAGAGAAGCTCTCTCTTGCAGGCTGTCACTGGCTGCTCTGCTCCCTCGGGCTCTTGGCACGCGAATGGTCAAGCCCCACAGCACTCACCTGCTGGCACCATGTCCTCTGCCAGTTATGGCGGGACATGCGGTGCCTTCTCTCCCCTGCAGAGTGCTTCCACTCTGTGCGAGGAGAGGGGAAAGCCGCCATGTTCCTCTGCGCAGCTGGATAGCCCAGCCCCAGTGGCACCACTGCCACAGGAATCTGGCCTTGTTGTGCCTGCCATGAAAATGCCAGGCTGTTCCAGAGCTCATTAAATGTCCACAGCGGGGGACCCCAGTAACAGGTCCTGAAAATGCCACTTCAGCAGTAATTTATATTTCTGCCTAAATTGCCAACAGACAGACTTGTGATCCATCTTTTGTTAGGAATGGGAGTATCCCACCCATGATCAGATAATGACGTTTAGTCATGACCTTCTTCTTGTTTAATGACAGAAAATGTTACAGCTTGCAAGGTTTTAAACTTAAGCCACAGAATTATCTGAACTTTTTATTTCTGTTCTGCTTGGCTTTTAGCTTGCCTTTATAAATACATTTCATAGGTTAGCAGTTAATCCCTGTATGAATGCCGCACGGTGAAACATCCGTTTTGGTACATGTGAAGTCACTTCCCAGAGCCGTGGTGCAGCAGTGACAGGAATGGCTGTGCCATCCAGATAGTTGCATTTACAGTTGTTTCATAGGATACACACTTGTGGAATTATCTAATGCAAGGCAGAGTACAGTAACTTGGAGTCTGTTTGCCCTGCAGGCTTTGGATCTTCATTATATTGAAGTATCAACAATATACTGAAGTAGAATTGGAGTCATAAGGAAATCTGTAAATTACACCCTACTTTTTTATATCTAAGGCCATGGCAGGTGCAGGATACAGGGGTTAGCAGGACCTCTTGTTTCACATCATAAGCAACTTATTCATGTAAAAAGAACCATGCAACTTTTCAAGATTAGGAAGTTTTTCTGTGTTGTTTGTGCCAAGAGACAGCGTGATGGGCAGAGTACTTCTTCGCACGAGTCTCTTCACTAGTATGGTGTCTTTTCAAATACATTTGAACTGTTCAAGTATTACACGGAGTACAGTTTACAAATTTACAATCAGTGGTTTCCTGTTTTCAGATGATACCCTCACTGTGTAACAAATTAGAGTAATAAGCCTTTCAATTAGTCACGTTATCATTTTTTGCAATTCTAAGATTAGTAACTTTTGTAATGTCTACTATAGTTCCATAAAAATACGGGTATCTTGGTCCTGTAGATGACAGAAACATTGAAGCAGCACTGCCAAGGCTAGGCTGCCTTCAGAAGTAACCATGTGCCTTCTGTGCACAAAGCAGTGGCTATTGCGTGATGGAAACTTTTGTTTTTTAAAAAAAAAAAATAATGGTAATTTGCTCCTGTGTTGCAGTGTGCTGTCCTTTACACATCAATAAGTGGGCAAAGAAGACTTCGCATACACAATATAGGTTTAAATTGTAGCTCCCAGTTAGCTGATGTCTACAAGACTTGTGAGACTGATGCACTTATCAACTTCTTTGCTAAATCAGGTAAAGATAACGGTCTGTTCTTGTTTCCTTTTTTACTTTGGGGTAGAGGAAGGGAAAGGGAGTCGAAGTGATTACCTAGTGGGAAATCATGTTTTGTAACTTGCTGCTCCAAGCCTGAGCAACTCTTGAAGTATTATAAAATTGAAAAGACAAATAAATCGCACATTTTAGCTATACTGCCATAAAAGTAACGCTTGTGAAGGGAGCTAGAAATGTGTAATGCAAAAAAACTGTATAGGCACAGTAGTAGAAATGGACATCCTATCATAGTGTTGGAGGTTTGGGGGAGTTTTTTTGGGGAAAGATGAATAAACATCCTCCAAGATGATGTCTGTAAAAAAAAAAAAAGACTAAAAACCAGCCGTAGGCCTCAGGTCAGTAAAATTAGAAGTGAGCAGAATACAGAGACTTTCGAAGTACGTCCCCATCTTTGGCACACTCTTTTATTCTGCTCTATTTGTAGCTTTTAAAGCCGTTCTAAGCCAACCACTGAAGACAGTCAGAGAGATCCTGGTGAACCAGACGGCTCACATGCTGGCCTGTTACAGGAAGAACTGTGCCAGCCCATCGGCAGTCAGCCAGGTAAGACCCAGCCACACTCAGCCCTCCCCAGCCAGGCTTTGCGGGAGATGACTGACTGCCCCTGCAACGGCAGCAGCGCCCAAAAGGAAAATTTCCAGACAGACTTTTCCTTTTCTTTCAAATACAATTAATGAGAGGTGGGATTCAGTGGTAGCAATTACAACACACGGAGGCTGTTGTTCCGGAACAAATGGCAATGCCGTTGAGGAAACTGATGATCAAATTCACACAAAGAAGCTTAGGCAGCTTTTTTTCTTCCTGCTGGAATTATGTGCTGACTCACAAAGCTTTCATTTTTTTCTTCTTCTGTTGTTTAAGATTTTAGTATTCTATTTTTTGGCAAATAAGACTGTTAATTGTCAAAAAAATGAGCATAACGGTGTATCTTAGTAAACAGTCTGAATTTGCATGTGGGTCTCTCAAGTGTGCTGGAGTGATAAATACCTGATGTCTAGATGGGGCCAAACTCCTAGGGGAAAAAAAATCCACAGGGATTAAGATAACAGTCTGTTAACTCCGTTATTTACCAAAGGGTAGTAAGAAGCTCTAGGAACCTGATTAGTTATATTCCACACTACTTAAAAACTTGCTCAACTTAAGACACCTCTATTATTTTCAGCCCTTTCTTTTACATATTCAGAACATTATGGAAGGTCTAATTGAACCAACAGGAAGGTATTTTCAAATCCCTTCTGCAGCTGTTTCTGACAAAAATCTTTTTTCTGTTGCAAATAGATGGCTGTAAAGCATTTGAATTTCACTTCTGTTTTTCTTGGAACTCTCAAACCTTTTCCCTATCTCCTTCAGATGCACTTCAAAAGATAGCAGGGACAGTTGGGCTGCTGACACTCTCTGAATGACAACTGGCAATTCTGTACACGAATGCCACAGTGTATAGAAAGGCCAAAGGACTCTGACCATGTCGGAGGAGTTTGATTTAGATTACTTCCTTTGATCTCTTTTAAACTTTGTTTTCCAATTCTTTCTTCTTCATTTTCTTGAATGTAATGTATGTATTAGAATTATTAGCACAGCCTAATTACATGACTTAAAATTCAGTGCTCCAATAAAAGCAACAGTTGGTTCCTTTTAAGTTACTCACCCTTATGTCCTGGTGATTCAACTTAAGAAAAAGACTAAGGCTTCCACATCCCATGCAGTGCTTCCAGTAATCAAAAGCCTGGGCAATGAATTGTTTAATGTTAGTCAGGACCAAATATGTTAGAAACAATACCAGAGGCACTTACCCATGGACCTTCATTTCCCTCCTAAATTGTTCAGAGAAAAACCACCCACCCACTTTTCCTTTGTGACTCCCCTTTAATTTAGTATTTAAAAACAAGCACGGGTTACAGGGAAATGACAGCATCCAGGATGACAACTAGTCTATAGGGCAAATAATTTCTGTTGGAATCTTATTAAATGTATTAACCATTCAGAACTGTCACATCTGTTTTGAGACAGCACATACAAAAAAGTTTTTCTAGTTTTTTTTCCTTTTTAATCAGAGGAAACAAGCAGTGGTTTATTTAACTATTTGAAAGCCCAGCTCTCCTTCTCCAACACATGGGATATGTGAAATAACAGGCTTTCTCTGCCTCTCAGCTCATCCTTCCAGATGCAATGAAGGTGCTGCCAGTGTACATGAACTGTCTGTTGAAGAGCTGTGTGCTGGTTGGCAGACCTGAAATTCCAACTGATGAGAGAGCTTACCATCGGCAGCTGGTCATGTCTATGGGGGTAGCCGACACACAGTTGTTTTTCTATCCTCAGCTTCTGCCAATTGTGAGTACGTTTGTTGTTCACACATCTTCTCTTTTCAGTACGCTGTGATCTTATAATTGTGCAGATGCAGAAAAGATTCTGGCTGCTGGGCAAGTGTTACACTACCGCACTGGATTACATTTTTACTGTGATGTAGTTGCTAGTTGGACTGGATTGAGGAGGGAGGGAGGACAGAACCTCTAGTTTTAATGGAAAAATGGGGAAGTTACATTATCAGTCACTGACATCAGCATCCTCTAAAAATCTCACTGTACTTTTAGCAAGGTTTTTGCCCAGGTTAATGAAAGATGTCAGCCTTACTAGAGATCAACACTGGTGTGCAAGTGTCTCCCAGTTACGGCAGGTCTGCCTACACTCACAATGCAGTAACTGAAAAAGAAGAGGTTTGATTTCTAATTCCTCTAATCTGGAAAGGAACCACTAACATGTACTAAACCTTCCAATAGTTACTTTTCAGTATCTAGTTAGAGCCTTAGTCACCTTGAAGTCACCAAGTCTACAACTGTTGTCTATCTTTCCCCCATAGCACAGCCTGGATCTGAAGAGTGACGCTGTCCCAGCTGCCGTCCGCTGCTCTGAGGAACGTCTGTCAGAGGGAGGGGCCTTCCTGCTGGCCAATGGTCTGAGTATGTTCCTATGGCTGGGGGTCAGCACGCCCCCGGAGCTCATCCAAGGGCTCTTCAATGTGCCATCCTTTGCACACATCAGCACAGAGGCTGTGAGTAGATGGACACTAGTCCCTTTCTCTGAATTTATGATTTAGTAAGATCAGGGAAACAAGGGAGGGGGATTTTCATCATTCAATTAAAAGCAGAAAGAGGTGGCCAGCAGAAGGTGTTAAGACACCAGAAGTGTCCTAACATACATAAAACTTTCATAAGCTTTTAACATTCTGCATACTTACAGGAAAGAAGCTTTCACAACATTTTTAAACCTTAAAACTTCTGCTCTTGCACATAAAGTCCTATTGAATGTGTATGGCTAAAATTGGAACAAAATACTTTACAATAGTTAAAGTTTCTCCTGATAATGAACTTTCATACAGTGATTATTTTAAACTGAAAAATGGCTTAGATGAATCTTTTAAGATGCAACATTTTTGTGAAGGAGAGGGCATTTCCCAGTTTAGAATGAAATCCCCAGAAACTTGCATCATAAATATCATCAGCTGGTCTTGTATGAATTCATAAGGGATGGGACTGGACTGTAACAACCTGCCGTGCTTTCATTTTAACAGACATCACTGCCTGACCTGGACAATCCATTTTCTAAGAAACTTAGGTCAATACTGGAGCATATCCAGAGCCAAAAGCCCTACACTATGAAGGTGAGACTTCTCTCTGCCTTATTCCTGTCCAAAAGAACACTGCTGGCTTTGACAAAACTTATCCATAGCTGTAAAAGATTATACATATCTGGAATTTTCCTCTACGTGAGTGCATTCCAGCCGGTGTTGTAGGCACAAGCATCTCAAATGTGCTTTATTCTTTATCAAGATATTTTCAGAGTCAAGTCTAAAGGTTATCATTTTGTCCTGCAAACTTTAATTCACACCAGTCTCTCTCTCCTCTGTTCATAAATGCAGCTATTGATATGTAGAGATTTATTAGTTTTGGGGCTTTTTCCCCCTGAACAGCATACAGTAATAGATACAGGGAAAACTGTACTGCCAGTTGCCATGATTGGATCCTAAAAATATGTATCTCTTTTCAGCTGATTATAGTGAAACAGCGGGAGCAGCCAGAGATGCTTTTCCGACAGTTCCTAGTAGAAGACAAGAGTATTTATGGAGGATCTTCTTACGTGGATTTCTTATGCTGCGTTCACAAAGAGATCTGCCAGCTGCTCAGTTAAGGAAACTCAAGTATAAGTTGTCAAGTTCTTTTTGATTTTGCGAGAGGGGACAGTGATGGGTGCCTGAAGGCTGGTCCGCAGCTCCACGACACCCAGGTGTTCTGCAGTGCTCTTCTCTGTGCTCTTTTTGTACAGTTCCATTTCCCACAACCTCTCACCGAGTATTTAGCTTACTTATTAAGCTGTAGAATAGGAAGTTCTGCACTCAGGTATTAATCTTTTGGGAGCCCTGACTGTTTCTCCAAGCGAAGTGCCAGATTTCAAACTGTCAACGCTTCAGAGCATACGGTATGCATTTATTGAAATATAATTTAGCAAACTCTTTAATTATTCCTTTTGCTAGTCATAAGTTGTAAAAAAGCCAGAAAGGATGCTAAAAATCTATAGAGGAGGAAAAAAAAATACAAAGCATTGCTTTTTCTAAGTGAGAGCATATAGTTGAATTAGATTTGCAGTAATCGTGTAGTTCAATGAAGTGCTCAAAGTCCTTCATGTAAAGCTAATCTCTACCAATAATCCCCCTTTTCCTGGAAGGGACAATCATTGCCTTCTACAGAAGCAGAGCTCTGGGTAACCTTCCACACCCAGGGCTATCCAGGAGACAAAAACGCCTCAGTTTATAACTGGACTTGGGTAAGTTTAACAACAATGGACCACAGGCAGAACAGTAATCAAACATTCCTTTTGCTAAATTTGGCAGATAATGCCACACAATTATGGTACAATTCTCTTAATTAACTTAGCATAGTTTTTAATTACATAGTAAAAATTGAATGTGTTAGGTTTTATTTAGTACATTTGCTAACTGGAACATTCCCAATAAAACTTAGATAAACCTCTGTCCCTCAAAAATTCAGTGGCAGGTCAACTGTAAGACAGTTGATGCATTAACCAAAGGTTATTTGTGGTGCTATAAAAAGAAAGCCTCTTGTTTAATACCAGTTCTATTACAGTGACCTCCTCTCACATGACTGATTTATTCAAAAGTCACTGCTTTGAAAAATAAGTCTCTGCTAATATCACTATTTAAGGTAGAATTTAGAAAGCCAGAGTCTTTGGAATAGCTATTTACCTCAGATACTTCATCAGTCTGTATGTTTAGGACCAGTACTTCTGCTTGTAAGATTTGAACTTTTCCAAACTTGAAAAGCTATTGTTACAAAAATCAGTGTTTCCAAGAAAGCAAAAAACCCTCAAAAGTAAGGTTAAGAGTTGGGACTCATTTAAAAAGAAAAAAAAAGTGCCTTTAAACAAGTTAGTGTTGCTACGTAGTGTTAATCATTTTAATATCCAAGACAAGCAGTCAAGATGCATATTTCTGGTTTGACAGCTTATCAAAACAATTGTATCCTTGTGCAGTGACTGAGCGCTCTTAAAGTAAGTGGCTACGTTACAAAGGGATCCTCAGACTGAATTCAGCTGCCAAGGCAAGCACTTTTTGGCTGAAAATGTTACCCTGTAAAAAGTATTTGTTGCCATTCCAAATCAGTGTACTTTGTAGAATGACACCAGCAACTCTATGTGTAAAGAAATAAGCAATTATTAATTATAATCGCGTGTATGTTCATTCTTTCATATACTAAATTCTCCAAGTTTTTTATGCTATCAGCCTCTGCCAAAAGCTATACATATAACACCTCTTAAACAGTAGCACCTAGAACTAGTACACACCCCACTACAGAGGGTGGTTTAGGGCAACTAGCAATGGAAACCCTCTTCAGGGTTCATGCACTTCTTCCCCCTGCCTTTCCCTGTAAGCACAGCAAAGTTAAATTAGCAACAGTAATTCCTACACAGTGTAAACAACGCCATGCACCCAACTATTAGTAAAGACTGCTGTAGGTCACCTTCTCCTGCTGTGACTTTTAAGACAGCAAGTTTATCTGGTGTTACAGAATTTTCAGGGTGTTTCTGCTGTTAGCATCACTCCCAGAGGTAGGTGGTGAGCTTCCTTCCCCTCAGAGGTGCTCATAACCCATTTCCTTACCTTATTCCATGGAGTTTGCCGATGGCCAGAAGATCATGTCTGCACCACAACCCTGCGCGTCTTCCGCTTGGCCAGTTCAGGCCGTGCAAAAACACCACTGACCAACTGCTTTAGTTGGTCACTTAGACACACCCCTCACCTGTGCACAGCCTACAGAGAGCATGATTTCAGGCACAGCGGTGCTGTTCAGAACAAAGCTGTAGTAACACAAAGCTATTTACGCTCGCACAGCTAATTCATCGCAGCTCCAGCCTTTCACATACAGTTAATTTTTCCTACATAGCACAATGGCTAAACTAGCACTGAGATACAGGCATAGGTTGATACAGCAGCTCGTGCAGCAATCATAACAGTTATCACACAGACATATTACAAGTACAATTCTTGTCTCCAGCATAAACAGCAGGGCTGTAATATTCAACTAAGATTTGTAGTAGTTAGGCCTTTTTTTTCTTTTTCCTTTTTAATTGCTATAGTAATTATAATCAAAACTACTTCATGTTTTGCCACAGAACTTACCTGCTTGCTTTTTCACCCATGAGAATGACCCTATTATGCAAAGGATTAGTAAGTTTTCCTCCATGTTATTAAGTTGACCTTCATCCCATTACACTGGGCCATTTTCTACTACAGCAATAAAGCTGCCACCAACTTTACCAATTTTGGAAGGATAAATCATTTTTCTACTATGTACAGAAACAGTGAATCTCATTATCTATCACTTTCAGTTACTCATGTATCCTTAAAAAGACACATTCAAGAAACAAGACTTTAGATGTTTTCAGGTGCTCATTTGTTCTTTTCTAGAGTGCATTCTGGATATTTCTATACCTTGCCAAGCATTTTAAAACATCTAAGTATTCTAAAATTAATCCCTTGACTTAATGCCATTTAACTTCCATTGTCAGTTCAAAATTGTTCTTTAGTTTGCAGCCTAAATTCCACTCCTCTGAGGAAAGCGTTCATTATCTTACAAACATAGGCAATGAGCCTGTGGTCATGACACTGAGCTGGGGAAGAACCACAAACCCCCAAGAGCATTGACCACAGGCCTACGCAGCACAACCAGCGTTTCAACCAACTTCTGATAGCTGGCAGTGTCGGAAAGCAGAAAGAGTTCTCAAGCTGATGGCTGGATTTACACACAGTGATTTACAGTTGTGCCATGCCTTAAAAATCCCTTTGAAGCGAAATGCTAAGACATCCTGAGTATCTTGTCAATGTAATTGTCAAATCCTTCACTTAATTTGCATAGGGTGTAAGATATTCAAAGTACTATAAGCCTCTTCCAGAATGGAAAGACATGACAAGATCTAGAGAGGCATCCCAAATCAGACTGGTGGCATTAATGCATTTCATAAAATTGAAAGGAAGAAACTTGTTAAGCTTTTTCTCTTCAAGGACAGCATGCTCAAATAAATCTGCTTTTACTTGTGGTAAATGAAATATTCATCAGTTCACTGATAACAAGCATTAGTGTCCTCCTTCTGTTAAAGCATTACAACTGCAAAATTAACTGACAACCAGTAATGAAATTAAAAACTTTTCATGTCTAGACACCACCTTAGCTATGGTCCAGATCAACAGTGATTTAAGAAAATGTCCAGATGACTTACTGTATAATTGCGGCTGGGCTGGGGAATAGTGTCTCACTGCAGTATTTTCTAAGTATCATCTCCACAAGCATGAGACACCGAGCCCTTGGGTACACACACCCACACACTACTGTCTTACCTTTACAGGCAACCTGTCACTGTTGAAACACCGCCTTCAGATTATGCAGCAGGTACCTTTCTTCGTAGAGCACGTGTAGAAAGCTTTCATGCACCAAAAGAACAGTTACTACCTGCTCTTTTACAACAGGAGGGAGGAAACCAGAGTAAAACTTAGTAATTCCAAAACCTCAAGGAGAACAAACCCACAAAATATTAAGAAAAATATAGTAACATTAGCTTTGATAAACAAGTTTAATAATCCACTACTTTACAGGACAGTTATTTAAAATCTAGGCTTCAATAGAGAAATATTATAAGACTTAAAATCCAATTTTCCAACACCAGCCAGGTTTGCTCAGTCCACCAAGTATTGACCAAGAAGTTCAGAGCTGTGGTTTTGCTAAAAAACAAACATTGTACATACCACAGTGAATTGCTTTCTTTTCACACTGTACTCTGGAGCTGATCACCAACACTCTACTTCCAATGCGTGTAATGTCCACAGGCAGGGCCAAACACTCAGATTACTGCGCCCTCATTACCCAGGTGATTAGTTTCAGGAAGCGCTCACTCTTACAACATCACCTCACATTTCCAATACGACCTCTGACGAGATCTTTCTACTACTTACATTGCAATTGCTCTGCAATAAAACTGGTTTTCCCTACCAAAGAACAAGGCTGTTATGAACAGGGTGAAAATCCCTACTCGAGAAGCAACCCAGACCTACGTACAGGTTCTGGGCTCCATATAAACACACAACAACTTCTTGCTTTCCGTGAAGCACACCACACAACTGCACAGAATTACCACTCTCCCCACTACAGACGTGAAAGGTGAGTGCACGTACACCATAAATGAAAAATAAACTTGTTCCCTATTCCCAGGAATAATTTGGGAAATTTAAACCAAATAAGAAAAAATAGAATTCTATTTATTCAATTTACTCCTTGGTTTCAGAGAAGTTAAAATATGTGTCAATACAGACACAGTGCTTTTTCTTCCACAAATAAGAGAGTAAGCCTGCTATGGTCATGCAATTCAGAACTGCATTTCATGCCCGCTCCATCCTATTAATCCAAGTCAGTCCAAACCTGAACCTCTGAAGAAGGAAGAGGAATCTGTGTTGTGGAGAAAGTGACAGTTAATAAAGCCCACAACTTGCAAGTCTCATATGGGAAGAGCAAGTATCTTCACTTCAGTCGTATCCGTGGTTTGAAGAGATGGTGCTCTCTGCTTTGACAAATAAAAGCTGTCAGGAGGCTGTTTCGTGCTGTCAGGTGCAGGACCCTGCCAGCCAGGTGAGGTGAGGTGATGTGCCAGGCCGGTCGCTGGAAGGCAGACTATCTGTAACGGCTTGCATCAGAAACAATTTTAAAAGTAATCTATCCTGAGTCCCCAGAATAATTCATTTTAGCAAAAACAAGACTAAGAAAAAGATTCAGAGATGAGGCATAGGACTGGAGGAAGAAGCAATTACCCAACAGTCATCAGCGGGTGGGGAAGCCTCCTCTATGGGTACCTCCACGTCCCCCTCTGAAGCCACCCCTCTCACCCCGAAAGTTAGTTCTGTTCCTCTCTCTGCCCCTTTCTCCTCGACCTGCTGAAGTCCCTCCTCTTCCTCCTCCCCTTGGAGCACCACCTCCCCTGTCAGACTTGGACTTGGGTGGTGGCGACTTGGGCCGAAGTCTCTCAATCTCTTCAGTACAGCCTGTCAGGTGAGAATTTGGAGCGGTGAAGTATGAAGAATATGTTTCTGCATTGAAATTGCTGTTTGTGAGGGTGGGTCCTACAGTCAGCCAACCTACGGAACAAAACCAGAGTCAACACAAGCAAGAACAAACTCTATGCTTCAAGGCCATTACTGTCTTTTTCCTAGTAAATGACTTGACGGGGACAGACACTCACCTACATTGAAAGGAATGAAAAGGTCACCTCTGGGAAAGCCAGAGTTGTTGAAAAGGTAAGATTTTAGTTCAGTATTTCTAAGGGCTTCTTATTCACCCATTTTCCCCATGGCTATTCCCCCACCAGCCCCTCTGGAACCAGACTAAAACAGATCAGTAAAATCATCTAGTTTAAAAATAATGTCATCCTCCTCCTCCTCCCGTTTTTAAAAGGCATTTAAATATGAATTAGATAATTTTTGTCTCCAGAAACCAGTTGTGACAGCGCAGCCAGGAGCGCAGCGCACTGGAAGCACATATGTGAAAACACAATAAAATAAAAATTCTGTTGAAGCCCACAAGATATGAAAATAGAGCTTAAAGAGTTAAATTAACCTCTTTATGCACAAATATTCAGTGGGCGCTTCAGCTTCACCAAATGAATCAAGGCAGGCAGACGTTCAAAACAAGCATGTTCCTATTTCTTCATATTATAAGCTAAAGTAACATTTGGACCTAAAACGTGGGCTCAGACCACTTAAAAATGTCAGTGGGAATTTAATTTTTAATTTTAATTTAATTTTGAAGAAAAATGTAGTTAGTGACCTCAACAACATGCTTATAAGGAAAACAGGAATAAAAAATGCCAAGATCAGTTTTTTTAACACTATTGTCGTTACCCTAGGAATGTACATAATATTTACCTTGCTTCCTGCACATTTAAAAAAAAAAACCAAAAAACCAAACAAACAAAAAACAGAGAGGTGAGGTTTTCAAACTTCGCAGAGCACTCTGTGATGAGTATAGGATTTAAAGTACGCAATGCAATTCCAGGGTAACCACCAAATTCAAAAAACACAACAGTTGAATCAGACTAACATGACATCAACATATAAGAATTCACCTACAACAGCATTGAATTAATACCTGACAATGTCTTTCTCCAAAACAAAACAGCCCCCCTCCACACACGCACCAGTAACCAACCGAATTAAGACTGACATTAGCATAAAAATTCAAGTCAAAGGCCAGCCAGAGAATAGGAATGGCCAATAATCACTACTCCATAGTCTTATGAGCAAGACAGAAACACCACCTTGAAATGTATTTAGGTAACTTACTGCTTGCAGATGTATATGATATGCATCCTATTCCAACTGCAGTACAAAATAAGCAACTTTTTTTTTTTTTTTAATCAAAAGAATTAGCGTTCACATGCAGCAAACCAGTTCATGGATGGACTTGCCAGCAACCTAACTGTAGTATCACTTGGCAGAGTTCTATATGATGCTCCTGCAACACAGGCTGAGGATTCACCCCAAGACAGACATTCTTGCTAGGAAAATACACGTGGTATCTTTAGTTCTAGCAAAGTTTTCTGCTATTTGATCACGAAGGACAGAACATCAGCTAGAGCAGAAATCACTTTAGTACTGTCCCAATGCTGGGAGACCTGTGCAGTAACCCGCCAATCCCTCTGTTGCTGAACATTATACTAATTATTTATTGGAATGGGAGGGTAGGAAACTTGGGAAATTTCTCTATCCAGTAGATTTTCTCACTCCTGACTAGATTTCCACTATAGAGAAGTCACCAAAAACCTCACCTGGCTTTCTGTGGTATCATAATCCCATGGTGGGGGAAATGGGGTTATATGCAGAAACATACAGTTATTCAGCTGATGCAAGTCCTAGCAGAAGAATCATGCATTAGGATTAACCATTATTGTCTCAGCTTCCACCAGAAGCCACTTATTAAAGACAGTTATTAAAGTAAATTTAAATCTATTTCATAAAAATAAACATAACAGTTACCTGGTCGAATTGTACTATCCCTTCCAAAAAGATGAAGACGTCGTCGTCCAAGGCAGAAATGCTCAATGATGTGAAAAATCTCTACAGGCTTTTCTATGTTGCCAATTTCAGGCTCTTCTGTGATGATTAAGTCAATATCAACATTAGCATGGATGAAGTCACCATCTGTACTGCGACGCACAGTTCCTTTAATGCCCATGAGGCAGTGCTCCTACACACACAGAAAAGTACCTGTCACACGCCGCACATAGGGCTACAGCACAGATATCCCTGGTTTGAACACGATGGAGAGAAAAGGGCATTCTAGGCAGAGCGGATCCTATTCTTATACAGGGAAAAGTCTTAAGTATGAACTGGAGAGCTACCAAAAAAGCCTTTTGAAAACAAAGCAGAGAGTAGCGTAAGGTATCTGGCTTGATGAACTACACCACAAAGTGGTAAAACTCAATTAGAGGCTGAGATAAGATAATTGGACTTCTTAAATTACAGCAGTTAGAGCTTAAAAGTTGGAAAGACTGAGAAATCACCACAAGGGAAGAAAGCACAAGGTGATGGCAAGAGTAAGGGAACAGTAATTATGATAGATACTTGTATCAGCATTTGGATCCTAACTTTCTTCATACAAATAATTTTCAAAGTTCTCAGTCATAAAACAGCCAGTCAGTGAAAATAACGTACTTTTTCATATTGTACCTCTGTTACAAAAGCAGCCTTCACCCTCAGATTACTTACTGGAAGATATCACTGCATCAAAAAGGTAAAACCACTATCAAACTGTCAATGTACTCTCAGTCAACCCCATCAGCATTAAAAGTGTTCTTTAACTGTAATATGCATGACTTTGCTTTCCTCTAAAACACTGTGGATCAATTTAAGTGACTAGTATGTAGAATCTATGAATGAGGAATCACCATAATTGGTTCAGGATGAAAAGATGGTTCTACATACTCATTTCAGAGTTCTGTTTCTGGGAATATTAAGCTCAGATGAGCGATTTTCCTCAGTGTCATAAAACATTGATTCACTAAGCGCCACCAGATGGCTCTAAAAAATTGTTGCAGACAAGAGTGTGTAATCATTTCCAGATTTTTGGCACAGGTTTTAAGAGTTAGTGAATAAATATGAAAGGCAGAATAGGTGACCTATCAAATCTATGCAGCTGGTCAGCTGTACCCAAGCTACAGAGCGTCTGGACCTTAAATTTAACTAAATAAAAGGGCAGAATGCTGCTAAGCAAAATACCCATCAAGCAAAGCCTTGTCAATCTAGTCTTTAAGAGAACTATCCAAAACATTTCATCTTCATAACCCATGGAATGTCATTCATTAGTACCTTAGATTCTGTAACAGGTGGCACAGCATAAAGCATTAATCTAGAGAAATGTCTGAACTAAACATAATAGGACAGTGTTTGCTGTTGTAATCATTAGTAAATACATCTTGCACAACACACTATTTATTTAGTCAGAATAAGCTAGTTCAGTTTTCAATGTTTATTATAAATAGTGACCTCAGCCCCTTGCTCAATAAACACAGAAATTCTCTAGTACCAGAAACTATTCTCCTCTGTTAAACATAGACACAAAGTTCCCCCCAAATCCTCCTGTGTTACTTTTAACCTCTCCCTCAAGAGCGAGCTGCACACATTTACAATGCTATATGCAATAAATATACAATATTTATACTTAGAAATATTTATAATTAATACAACACATTTTCAAACAAACTTCAGACTAATGTAAATGCAAGTCAAACAAAGATTCCTGGTATCTTAAAGGGAAGTCTAGACTCCTGAAAAATGGCAAATCTGAGACAGAGTTAAGGATGTTTAGTACTAATGAATGATTAATGAATGTGGAATGAGTCCTGAGGTTAATGACACTTTAAATTATTAAATTGTCAGCCAACTCTCTTTATTTGGTAAAACTGCCACAGTTACACCCACATATAGCCAAAACAATTCTTTATTAATCCTATCTACATTAATCTAAGTTTTTCAATAACACACATTTGAGTCTCTTAAACCAGAATACTTCTTTTTTCCTCTGCATCTTCTTCAATATACAACACATCCCTAAGAAACTGTTCAATTTAAACCAAGCTGACTGATTCTGTCACTTCAGGAAGATGCTGCCTGAGCTACGGTCCCTAACACCCTCCATCTGGTTCAAGCTCTAGGCACGTATTTAGAACCATTAGCCAGTCTTCCAGTTATTTTTTATCACCACATCCATTTATAACCTACATTAAATTTTGTCAAATTCTACTGCTAAGTTTAGTTCCATTTAAAAGGTGTTACTTCACCAGCAAGTTTTCTCCTTTAATCTGAAAATGAGCTTGTGTTTTTACACAAAAGGTATTGAATACCTAATAGACTAACTGCTTATTTACCATTCACCCATAACTGAAAAAAGCAGTCAAAAGCATTGCAACGTACAGTAACATTTTCTATTTTCCCTCTCAGGATTTCATTCTTGTACCATTGGGCTATGTAGATGAACCCTTCTATACCTCACACTGACTAAAGTCAAGAAGGGACTGGACCATTTATCCTATGAATATGTTTATTTCCATATAACGTACTTTGCAGAACACAGCTCTGAAGTCCTTGTACCTGCTTTCCTGAAAGCATGTCGCAAACTGCTGTGCAGCACTGGGTGTTTCCTTAGCATGAAGAGACAAGATGGAAACAGAGGAGAAATGGAGCCAAACCTTTACCTTGGTCCTTTGGAAAACAGCCTTAGGGTCTAGAGTCTTGGTCTTTCCAGGATTGTTCTTATTGGTTTTAATCCAACAAATGTCCTCACATCTTCTGTAACCCCACTTGCGCAGGCACTAAATATTATAGACAGATAAAACAGTTCACACTATGCCAAAAACTTAAGTAACATAAACTGAACACTCATATAGGTTATTGGCTTTTCTTACAGCATAGCTAGAAAAGAAATGTCACAGATGAATGAAACAGTTTACTGGCATAACTGTACTATGTTTTGTGAAACTGCCCCCCCCCCCCAAGTAAAAAACCAACCAAAAGGGTTAAGTGCACAGCAACTTGTTTACGTATCACCTTTTAAAAAAAAAGAAATCTAAACCACTGCACAGATCCCCTATGGAACTCTGCATTTATTTTTACTTAGTGACACTTAAATTTAATCAAAACCAGTCTGAACAACATAGTGACCAGCTGCCTTGGCCCCGTCTCAACTAATACCTGCACTCTGGTAGTTTTTCACATTAATGTGAAATCTATTAACAAGAAGATAAATAGCCAAAAGCCTTTGCTACCATTTTGTGGCCTTCCCTGTATCAAAAAAAAAAAAAAACAATCGAAAAACCATGACCTTTTTAGCCTTAACTTGTAAATGTCGTCTTGGAAAGGGAGGAAATTGGGCATTAAGGACTCAAGCTCATTTGGCTACTGCTGTGTTCAAGAACTGTCCAGCTACTATGAATATCTCTATGACAAAAATCAATCTATTCAAAATAGCTACTCTAACCAACCTCAGAATGAAAAGCACGTAACGCAAACAGATTCACAACGACATGTTGCCCTTTAACGAATGCCATATTGTTTTAATGGAAAGTACTGCTCAAACTAAGCAAAGAACGTTTCAGCACAGCAAGAGCTGACTGGAAATTCACCCCCAACACAAGCACTGCTACCCTGGCATAAGGAAATATTACTCTAAAACTCCAAGATCTTAGTTGGAAGTAAAACTTTGTACAGCTCAGTAAACCTACTTAAGCTCCAGGTGTTTTCTGAAAATAAGTAGTGTTACGCACACAATTTTATCTCACTTTATGAAATAGTAGCACCTTTCTACTAGCATGAAAAATTCTGACAGAAAACTGCCAAAAAAAAAAATAACGTAAATGCACTCAACATGGCAACCTGCTCCTATGGCAACATGCATACATCAAAAACAAGACAGCAGTACAGCTTTCTAGACCCTACAGAATTATGCTTCCTCACACAGTCACAGCAACTCATCTGGAAAATAGCAGTATCTAAACAGTTAATGCCAGATACACTTAAATTTACTTAATCCACTTAAAATTACCACAGTAACAAAACATCTCTCAGCAGTTATGGTTGAAAATTCTATACAGAAAAAGTCAATGATAAAAATAAACTCTTAAGCCTGTCCCTGATAAATTGAATTAAATCATCATCTTACCACTCGGCCAAGATCCAGACCCTCGCCTGAGCCGCACCATAGAAACACAAATGACCTTGGGGCTGCAATTTCTTCAATTTCCAATTTCATGATCTAGTAACAATAATAGTAATAAAAGCGTTTCTGAATTAAATATAAATCACCAATTATATAAGGAAGAATACTTATTAAGTGTTGAAGCATTATCACAAAAAACATCAGGAAGCACTTTTTATTAAAGATATAACTCTGTGTATCATTCACAGCCATCCTCTTAAAATTTTCCAGAAAGTATGTTGTAAAAGTTACTTTATCAGTACCAAGTACATGTTATTAACACAGCTAATGACCAGCTTAATTATTCTTTTTAACAGAAATTCTATCTATATAGAAAATTCTAGACTTAGAAGACTAATACAACCCACATGATGTTTATATCCTAAACCTCTGCTTCATTTTACCATTCATTAGCAGCAAAACCAGTTTTAATAACAGAGCAATAGTGCTCTGTTTCTTTTCAGCCCTGGAGTTACTTATGTGAAGACACATTTTTTATAATGTACTTAATTCCTATTACTATATAGGAAAGACACTCTCTCCATTTTCACTTTCAGGAAAGAAGCAGCAAGAATTTATCAGGACAGTGGTTCAGCAGTGACAGATGAGTAGCATTCAGGATGAAACGACTTCAGATGCAAAGCATCTGTTACTCATTACAAGTTGAAAAGATTCAGCTGTAACTTGCCAACACATCAAATCAAGCTTCATTCAGTGCCACTGTGAAGAAAAATAATGCCGTAGAAGCCATTCTAAAGGGATATAACTCCAGCACTTTCAGTTTTTCTGTTAGGAAAGAATGTTTTTTTCTCCACATAATGCTGCCAGGCACCACTTTTGCCTGATGTAACACAGAAGCTACCTACTCCTTAACGTGTAGTTACCTATTCTCTTATCAAGACATGAGTTTGTTTTCAAATCCATGCCTTAAAGGTGGATTGAGTTTTATTTAGTTCTCATGATCCTTTAGTCTGACTGATTCACTTCTGAAGTTATGCACGTGCAGGTTCCAGCCCAAGGAAAAACTAAATCTAGTTTAAAGTAACACCACCATTGCCCTCCTCCAAACTGCACAGAACATAGATA
>KZ505987.1:268188-280081 GCA_002844005.1 Limosa lapponica baueri
CTCATCTAGTTTCTTAAATGTTCTGAGAACATTGTTCTGGCTTCTTCAAGCAGTGTCCAACACTGCCAGATGCGCAGTAGTATTGGAGCAGAGCTAGAGAAGCTTTTTGAATAAAACTTTGTTTTGCTGAAAAACATGGATGCATCAAGAGAGCATTTTAAGAACTAGCACTGAATTTGTTAAATTGCTGGGAATGAAAATGATTCCCACTTCTAAAAATCCCCCTAATGGACATGTTTTGTTCTACAAATGTCACAAACTACCAAAAATATAGAATCTATTCTTAATTCAAGACATCCTATTTACAACTATTTAGACTGGACATGAGGAAGCATTTCTATACCGAGAGAGTGGTCAAACCCTGGAACAGGCTTCCTGGAGAGGTGGTCACTGCCCCAAGCCCGGCGGTGTCCAAGAGGTGTTTGGAGAAGGCCCTCAACAACTTGCTTTAACTTTTGGTCAGCTCTGGAGTGGTCAGGCAGTTGGACCAGGTGATCCTTGTTGGTCCCTGCCAACTGAAATAATTTAGTGCACTCCTCTCCTCTCCTCCAAATTCATTGTGTTCATTTCTGTACCAAAAGGTAAAATTTCACCTTTTAATTTGGGGTGGGGAAAAAGAGCAAGCTGTTTTACATTTTTTCTTTTACCCATTGCAGAAACTTACTAGCCACTGTCCACATACTCCAAGGTAAACTATATACAGCAGTGGAACTCAGGACTGAGATTTTACCCCATGGTTCCCAGACAATCTGGGCATTTTAACTCCCATGAGGACACAGATGGTTGTACTGCACTGTCCCAGCTCACATGAGCCCACCCGCCATTAAGAGTTCCACTGAAATCACTGGGACTATTCACACAGAATAGACAATGCACTACTATTTAACACGAATAAGGTTGGCACAATATGACCCTAACTCATCTTCATTACTGTATATTTTTTTCTGGACTATAATAACTTCCATTTTGATATCTCTTACTATCAAGATTTAGAAGCTAGGCTTATGTGATTTCAGAGATGCTACCTTGCATGTTATAGTCATCCATATAGCTTGCTAACAATTACATCCATATTTTAATAAAGAGATTAACACATCCCTTCTTTTGACAAATTCAGTCAATCAGGGCAATTAATTGACAATTCTCCTTCTAAATTAGTAAAAAAAATTAGCCAAAACAGTCCCCTGAACCCCCAAGTCCCACTTCACTTAGAGATCAAGCATTACTGGCTTCCCATGAGGTTCAGAGAATGTGTTAAAATACAACTGGCTTTTTAACTGAAATGCCTGTGTATATGCCTCAAAAAATAGCATGTGAAGAGGGGGTGGAGTGCAGCTTTATATTGCATTGCATCTAGCCCTGTATTTATTCTTCATTTTAACACTGTCCCCAAACTGGCCCCCTTTCTCATTTTAACATTGTCCCCGTAGTGAGGCAGGAGCAAATCTCTAGCAACCATATGAACTTCAATTGTATTATTTGTTCTATCACTGAGCTGAATTTGATCCACTTCCCTCAAGGGCAGTACAAATCTAATTACATGACATCTGCTGGCTTTATTATTATAAATCAAAGCATTAAAGAAGTGTGAATTTGTTATGCTTTGAATAACAAAGAAACATATTTCCATACACCTCAGTGTTCACTGATTTGTAGACTTAACTCTATAAGCACTGAGATCAGAAAATATTATGTATCACTTTCCTGCTTTCCCTATGTTTCTATCACAAGATACTAAAATTATACTGCCAATTTTATCTCATAGTCAGGAATTATGTCCTCTTGTACTTGCAAAACAATCCCATACATTTTTATGTTTAAATAGAGTATTTGTGCATATTTTATGTGATTATAGTACCCTTACTTTGTCTCAGAGCCGTTTTCTTTGTACTAAATAGCAATATAGGTGACTAGATAATGATACTATACAGAATATTACAGTATACGGTAGCTTTGTATACTGAAAACCTCATATGTCTAAAGTCTTTGTATTCCAGAAAACTCATCCTCACATATTACCTCATATACTCAGTAGTTTACCATTTAAAATTTATTTTCAATATTATTTAATGTTTTCCCTGATACCTCCATAGAAAATTAGATGGAATATCTTGCATCAGCATGTTATTTGCACAGAATATTTAAAAGCATACCCCTGAATTTATTTTCTCTTCTTTTCCCAGTCTCCCATTTACGTAGATGATTTTCAGAGCGTTTACAGTGTTACCAGTTAACTATGGCTTCTAGGAATACTCCATTTTTCAATATCTACATCTTAATGTTTTCTTGTTTAATTTTATAGCATAATAAGTTAAACAGCTCCTGTATCTGCCACTTAGAATCTACATTCATGCCAGTTCACTATCCCTTGTGTTTCCGTGTGGCTGTGCAATAAAGCAGACCAGGAAAAAGATCTGGCTGATCTTTCAACCCAGTTTGGATTATTTTGCAGCAAATGTGCAACCACAGCTTCAGAAGCACCAGAAGTACAGACAAAAGGCAGTAAAGAAATATGAAAAATGTTACTCCAGAAGATGGCTTGTAGTTAATTCCTAGAGAAAGAAGTTATTCTGCTGCTTTTTACTTTTCCTGGGTTCTAGGAAAACTCCTACAGCTCCAAGTAGAAGTAGAAGTTACTTATTTGAGTTCTAGGGGCCAAATGAAGGTTCTATTGAAACTAATAGCAAAACTCTGAGACCTGTTTCCAAAATAGGATAATAATTGTAATAAGAAAACAATGACATGTTTTGAGATTTTACAATAATGAACTTAGTAGTACTTTAGTTAATATAACCTAGGTATTTGGTCTAGCAGCATTTAGTTACACTCTATTAGAATGGATTGGGTAAAATAACAATGTTTAGAAGTCTAAAGTACAAAAAGTAGTGTGTACTGTAACACAGTGTTTATTTACAAAAATAAATGGCATGCTAAGCAGATCAATATAAAACCAGGACAAGTCCCTATATATATATATAGAGTATAGTTTATCCATAGCAAAAATCCATGGCTTTTCATAATCCAATGGGTTTCATTTTAAATTTTACTTTTTAGACAAGATGACTAAATATGAAAACAGTAAATTGGAATGTGTAATTCCATGTCACCATTAGATTATTAAAAAATAGCAATGGGGAAATCATACTGATGGGACAAGACGGATCAAAAGAGATAAGAAAGGGACATCAGCCAGAAGTCAAGAAAGAATAAGGGATAATTAAGCCAACAATGAAGATTATAAGAAAGCAGTTTGTTTTGCCAATAGTTACAGCAGTGGATCTTGCCTTCTTTACCCCCTTTCTTCATCCACTTCCCTTCCTCCCTGCCCTTTCCACAGCTCCTTACAGATGTTTTCCACATTCTGTGATAATGAAGGCAATCTAAGTGCAACGTCTGTCACGGGTCTGCACAATGCCAGTGCTGTTCAAACTACAGGAGTCATAGTTCAATAGTGCAAAGCCAACTTTGATCCCATCTTGTACAGAATCTCCTCACAATTGTAGAGGTTATCCTCACCTTATTTTAAAGCGTATGTAGCTGCTTTTTAAAATTTTGATTAAAACGTCAAAAGGAGGCATAAATAGCAAGTACATCTTTGTGCATCACTTTATATTATTCAATGTGAAATGGTTGCTCCAGTTCTGTATGTATTTGTGAAAGCAAGCTAGGAACTACTGAGATTTCTATTTTTTCGAATGTTATCAATATGGGCAAACTGATGCTTGTATTCATAATGCACAAAATCTCTTCACTGACATGGGAAGACTCACTGATTTTCACAAAATTATTAGCCAATAAAGCCAACAGGACATGGTTTATAAACACTCAACAATATACTCCCCTCCTAAACAGATAAACTTTTCAACTAATTGAAATTGCAAGTACAACAAAATATACTTTAAAATCAGTCCCAGTGCTACTAATACAACCCCAAAAGAGAACATAGAAAGATCATGTGTTATGAGCATGTGCTTATAACTTCCAAGAGGTCTTACCGTTATAAGCTAACAAATAACATTCCTTAAATCTCTTTAAGAGCATTCTTAAATAATAATAGTAATAATAATAAGCACAGCATTCATTTACTTCAAGTAATTATAAATCCTAGCCTCCTTAAATCAAGTAAGTATAAACTGTTTATTTAGCTTTCCCTTCATTAAGTATAAGAATATGTCTTCCTTTGAAACAGTAATATTATTCTTATCCAAAACTATTACTAATTAGAAGAGAATGCAGCTTTAACGATTTCCTTCTCAAAAAGCACTTGAAATTTTACTTGTATTATCCAGCAAATTCAAGTTATTATATATGTTTTTTAAAAAAGGATAAAAATAGATAGGACTAAATGTTCACCAAACACCTGTTTCAGTGGGGAGTCACAAGTATGCAACACCTAGCAGAAGGGACATTTGAGTATCTCCACAATGGTTCAGGTCTCTCTTTTTAATATTGATAGAGAGTTGTGTCTGCAAATGAGAACTGCCAAAATCCTGTTTGCTTTTTATTCTAACTTTGTGAGACATTGTTTTCAAGTTCATATACAATAAAATCCTCAAGTAGTATGCAATGATGAAATCTTTTAAAAAGTCTGTCTATGAACGTGAAGTGCTTGCTGTTTTTCAAGATGAAAACCATTTAGAAATTCAAAGTCTATCACATGTTAAACATGGCTTCATGGACAAAACTATTTCTGTCCCAACAAGTATTTATGCTTTTTTCCCCCCTCTTTTTATGCTTATTTTGCATGTTCTAATAGGCTATAGTTATATTTTAATAATTGTGTAGTACGTGCTTGCATTATGCATAACTGTAAAAATACAGTTGTAACTCACTTTATCCTCCTCATTCCCGGTAACAGAATCTTGTGTTAATGAAGATAAATCAAATACTTGATGGGTCATTGCATGTATGAAGCTCAGCACTGAAGTAATTCCTGCATCTCTCTGAAACTCTGGAGAGAAAAAGTCTAATTTCCACATTGTATGTACATTGCTGTTGAATTTTGTGCAGGACACTGAGAAATTCCTTCAGGAAATATTAGAAATGCCTTGTTCCATTGCTGCTAATGGAAAGGTGACACTTGGGTTAGATGGAAGATGTCCTGGTTTGAGGTAAAACAGAACCAATTTTCTTTTCAGTAATTTTACTTTTCAGTTAAGTCTCTCCTAACACAAACCAACCCTGCTTGACTTACCTTTTTGTAGTTTGTGATTTTCATTGCCCTTACACTTAGCAACAATGAAATGCAAAATTCTGAAATAGATATTATTAAGAAATGTTTTCAGAAGATTAACTCAGAACAAGGAGAAGACACTTGCTACCTTTCCAGACATAAATAATTGGAAGAGGACTACCTGGATTATTTGCGAGAGAAGAACTTACTTAACCAACTGCATTTATAAAGCATTGTTTACCCCAGGGAACCTTCTACACCAAGAATGTCAGAGGAAATTGTAGAAGGTCATATATCTCAGCGCTACGAACCAGTTGTCTTCACTGACAGTGGGTATTTTTAATAAATAAGGCTTCATCCTGCTCTGTGGCAGGCTTACCTACTGTTGACTGATTTGTAAAGGCCACTTTCTACATAAAAAAGAGTCCAAATGTATGTTTTATGATGAAGATATTAAAACCAAATAATATATTAATAATAATATAATTAATATATATTAATAACCAAAATGTTAAACATTTAGTAAATAGGTGTAGCCTGCCCATTGATTTTTTTTTTTTTTGGAGTGGGTTGTTTCTCCAGCACAAGCACAGAATGAATCATGTACAGAGCTTCTCTTAAAGGACAGACTCAAAGAATCAATTACCAAAAACCATATAACCAAGGTACTAAGGTTCAGAACTGATGTTCCATTTCTCAGCAAAACTTTTTTAAGATTGTTTGTTAACAAATACCATCTCCCATTCCATTTCTTGAAAATATCCTCTATGGCATATTCTTGCCTCTTTAAATATGCTTATTTATAGAACGGCTACACAAACTCACCTTTCACCTAGTTAACAGACTGCAACATATGTGATGCCGCATTTACTTCCTATTCTAAGCATCAGGAAATAAAGTGGCACCTCTGCTGTATTTTCACAGTCATGCTGAGGCACTGCTGCTCTCATACTCGAGTCTCGCCCCCACTCAGCCACATAGCATTGCACACTTGGGATCTGCTAAATGGTCCTTCTGGGAAAGGAACATAACGGAGTGCTCGGAGGTTGCTCATGGAAACAATATAAAATGCAGCCTCAAACACCGTCACATTGCAACTGCGTGATGAAGACTGTTTGTTGTACTACTTGTATGTTCCCAAACATACAAGTCCTGAACAAATCACATCACCAGTCCTCCAAACTTCATGTAACCTACTTTACACATGGAGACGTCACAGTATGCAGATGTGTACAGACTAAGAATGAGGATACTTATTTGCAGAATTAGAGCCTTTACTGAATGCAGGGCTTTCTTTTTTTGTTTTTAAAAACATATTTTTCAAGCAAATATCTCCACACTTCATTGTTATTCAAAAATCCCTTTTTTTCTGTGCAAAACTGTGATAGTTTTTAAATGATGAGTCGTTACTTTGGATATATCAAAACTATTTCAGTTGAAATAGCATTTTTCCACTCACTATATTAAACAAAAAGTGTTCACCCGTTTTGCATGATTCAGTTTACATTACAGTTTTAAATGCAATTATTTCATCATGTCTGTATAGCCCAGTGTTATAGCACATATGCATCTATGTATTGAATTGTTCCAGGAAATCAAGTTTCTTATTGCCTTGTTCCAGGAAATTGGGTTTCTTATTGCCTTATAATATGAACTCAGCTTGTTGTACAAGAAAGTACTTAACACTTTAAAAAAGGTTTTTCTATGATCTCATTACTGTGCACACTGTGTTATGTGGTAATGGAAACCTCATCAATTACAGGCTGTTCAGTTACATCCTGTGTAATGCAGGGTCACCCTATGGAGCTTATATATAATTACAGACAAAAGGCCTATTCTCTTCCATATAAGCACAAACCCAAATGAATTTTGAGTCAGACTTGGCAGGATTTCAAATTTCTGCTGCCTATGTTTGTTAAAAAGAATGAGATTAATTAATAAAATTATTTTATAAGAGCGCTGACTTATATCCTAAAAATGTTGACTCATAATGGCACCTATTCTGTGGCCCGTTTTGCTCATGGAGATATCCTTTATGTGAAGCCTTGCTTCCTCTCCTTCTAGTCCAGATTTCAGCCCCTGTCTGGTGCTGTTTGATCTCACTCAGTGCCCAGTAGGTCATGTGCATAAGTTTTTCCATTGATTCCAGTGGTTGATCTATTGGCCCCAGCATATTTGACTATATGAATTAATAATAGTAAGAAATTATAGTCTGAAAATCATTCCAGTGCAATATGTTGTGCCTGTCTGTTCGGCTACATTCTCTCTGCTTTGTACTTGTACTTATTTCCTGGGGGAATTTCTCTTGTATCACATTGCCTGAAGTCAACCTTTGCTCTGATCTGTCACATCTACGTTGCTGTTTGACTCTAACCTGGTCAGGAAGGAATGCAAGAGAGAATTCCCTGGTTTAGGGCTATCAGTGGCAATAAGATGGGACTGACACAGGCCTTCACTTGTCAATAGCATTTTAACTGAATTCCACCAGCAGCTGGAAGTGCTCAGCTTTTCTAAAATCTATGCTGACAGCATACTGTATGAGCTTCTCAAAAATAAAGGTAAGCAGCTTTACTGCACACAGGAAGAGGCTAATCAGTGAATTTTTCTATTGATTTAAATGGGAGCAGAATTGATTCTCCAGCAGAATTTTAAATGCTTGGTATTAAATGTTTTGGCAATGCAGGACTACTATTTTTGCATGTATAACCCACAAATCAGATACCTTCACCTATTCATAAGAACCATTTATTGAAAAATAGTCCTATGATAACCTGTACCCTCACACAATTCACGCAAAAGCAGAGTCAGCACCAGGGAAGAACTATCAAGTGCCTTTAGAAAGCTATTAGGATAAAGGAAGCTCTTGTCTAAGTTTCCTTTTAAGCCTTGCATATATGAAGAACACATCCTGCTGCTGTATTGCTATATATATTATTATATTGCTATATATATATTGCTAATATGTGAGTATTGCTAATATTTCCATTTCTGAGGTAACCTGCGGAATCTATGCACAGAAATACAGGGGGTGGGGATGGGGGTGGAGTGGTCAGATCAGTTAATACCTACGAATTATTTATTATCCTTTGTTTTATCAGCCATTTGGTACTGGGGCTGTCAAATACCAGGAGAGAAAAAAGCAGCAACCATGTGGAATTGTGCAGAAATTAAGACCTATTCCAGCAGGTGATTTCCTACAATTGCTCTCATGGAAGTTGTCAGCAGCACGGATTTGCTAACTTTGGTCACGAGTGTTGTTCCGTGGACTTCTGTGGAATTGCTGTCAATAGGTAGTACCACTGTGCATAGGAGATACAAACTAAATACTAAGATTAGGTATTGGAAATGTTTTGCAAAAGGGAGAATTGCTATGCACTTCAGCTGGAGCCAGTTCACCCACTGTAATGTCGCCTTAATGGATTATTCTCTCTACCAATCCAGAAAGACCAAAACAAGCCTTTCTTTCACATAAAAATGCAGGCCTTGTTAAACACAGATTACTAACTTTAAATCCTGCAGTGCTGCTGCAGGAGTATAACTAGCAGTTTCCAAACATTTAATATTTTCTCAACATTTTGTGACAATTTTTTTCTGAAAAGTTGGATACTGTAATTTCAGAATCAAAATTGTACATAATGCCCAAATTCATTGAGACCTTTTGAGGTTTCCAAAGTTCTACTTACTTATTATCCTGAGAAAACATAATTTTTTCTTTGCTTTTAATTTCTAATTCAATTTGTGAATGAGTTTTCATGAGTTTTGTAGAGACAAAACTTTTAAGGCAACCAACTGCACTAAGAACATCTCATATTTGGCATCTTTTTAAAGCTGTATCAGCTATATCAGAGTAATAAACCTTTGTTTCTTGTTTATAAACATCTGAAGGTAAAGTCCACCCTTAAAGCACAGTGCAGTTTCATTTTAGGCACACCTGTCATTCTTAATGTTATTTTAAGTGTGATGTCCAAAAGAATCAAAGTTTTCAAAATCGCACTGTCTGTCCATGTAACTGTTGCTTTGTCTTTGCTCTTCCCAATAACTTTTGACTGATTATGAGAAATGTGACAGAGGTAGAAGTCACACAGATAATGAGCTTCCTACAAGCGTAATAAAAGTAGTCAAGCAGATGAGAGTGATTTTATACATGGCACCTGGAAGTGCCACAGACAAAGGAAAAACTGCAACATGAGCTCCCACATTTCAAACACAAGAGAAACCATATGGGGGAGACACTCACAGATTTACTCACTCGTAAATGCTCTAGCCAAGACAGAAGCTGCAAGCAAAGTGCAAAGCATACATCCTGGCAAAACAAACTACATCAGTTCCAGTATTTCCTAGAAAAGGGACCCTCCTACTTACAGTGAAACTATTATCAATGCCTTGAATGGAAGCCAGACCAAGTCCCCAATTTGTAAATTCTAACAAAAGCATTGTTTCCTGTAGTGTTAACAGACCTCACATCACAGTGAAAGCTAATTTACAGTTATTAAAACAAATTAAGGCTCATTCTCCTTATTTGATTATACCAAAAATAACAATAATGATAAAAATTAAAATGTTCAAGAGTGAATCTGTACATGTGGCTCATTCGATTAAACTTGCACCCTGTCTCGGGGAGGGAATCATTATGACAATTCCTTTTTTCTTCTTGATATTTTTTCTATAATTCTTGTTACTTCCAAACCTTTTTCCTTGTGTAGCCCCCCTTTTTTACCCGCACCTCCTGTTTAGTACCCTTCTGCAACCTCAAGCACAAACACCTCTACCCTACATAGGCAAAGAAAGTTCACTGCATGTAATATTCCTGCTGGCCCGCACACCTAGGGGGATACAAATGAAATCAGAATACATGAATAAGTAACAGGCTCAAAGCTTTGCCTGAAGTGTTTTGCAAGATTCATCATAGTCATCTGTTCTCTTCCTCCTGTGCTGATCAGCAGAACCCTTCCACTTCCAGGCTAGAGGGGGAAAAAAGAACTTAGGTCAGGGAAAATGAAATATTGCTGTTATTGTGATGCCAAAAAGTGTTTACTAGGCAGTGAAGGAAACCTTAACCAGTTAGGCTGAGCATGCTTTTAACCGATCCTTCCAAAGGATAAAAGCAACCAACTTGTCATGACAGCAACAATTCTTCAGACAATTTAAAAATGGCTGTAATGAGTTTTAGGTTAACATCTTGTATATATTCAAATATTTTGAAAACAAATTAAACTCTTGCCAGTCCTGACAGTTTCTAAACTAATGCATACACATATCCCCAGAAGAAACCTCCAAAAGAAAGAACAATCTGTGCACTTATATCCACAAAGAAGTGCACATGTGATAGCATAGTTATCATGTTGCTGTAGAAACCCTAGCCAAGTATTCTTTACCTTTGTGAGTAATTAAGATACTAACTGTAAAGTTGCAATAATAAATCAGTCAGAGAGGAGCAGAACTAAAATGAATACAGGTAATACCAAACACTGTAGGACCTGCTTTTCCTTAGCACTGGAGCTCTTTTGTTTGTATAAACAAAAGCTTAAATTGGTAAAGTTGCATTTTGCACCTTTTGAATGGTTTGGAGCCTGCTAAAGGAAGGCCCCTGTTTACTGGAGATACCTGCATGGAAAGCAGAAACCACACTTTCTCTCTTTCTCTTTTAGATTCTAGTCACAACACAAGGTTGTGGAAATACTGATTCACTCATCAAGAAACCAGATTAACACTTCTCAGCCAAAAAATTAGAGAGGAAAAAAGATCCTATGGAGAGGTGAATCTACAGACTTGAACTACAGACAAATTGGCAAATAAAGGGTGTGCGCTTTAACAGGCAGAGATGAACTTTGCCAAATATGAACATCATAGATTAAAAACAGTGGTAAATTAAAAAATAATACCTAACCCAACCTAACAACTGAAGAATATGAGACAAAGAGGCAAAAGTAACTGACAGCCATTCTGGTAGAAAAAGGAAACCAGAGATGATCAGATCATGCAGAACTCCGCACCGGTTGGGAATAAGCAGATTACTATTCAGAGCACATGGGGCTGGGATAAAGCTAAACCGTCAAAGACATTTCTCTTCACGGCATTTGTTTCCAGCCCCTTTGTTTCCCGCAGACACGTCTGGGGCTCTCTCCATCCCTCTGCCTCCTCAGCCGCCGTGCGGGTCCGTTTTGTCCCCTTCTTGCCAGCTTTGCCCGGGCTCCTTCTACTCTTTGTGAGGCTGGCGGAGTGGCCAGGGGAACCGCAGCCGCAGGGGCGAGGGCAGAGAAGGAGGTGGCTGGTAGTGGAGCAGCGGGGTGGGGGAGAGCCTGCGGGGCGGCGGCGGGACCGCGAGCAGGGACAAACCCGGGGGCGGCCGGGGCGGTCCGGGGTAGGCGGCGGGACTGCTGGGGGAGCTGGAGGGAGGGCGGCAGGGGTGTGCGGCGTGGGGGATTAGTGGGACGCCGCGGCCCCGCCTTCCCCTCTTCGCATCCCAGGCGCGATGAGAGGGGGAGATGGACCCGAGCCGGCGGGACTGGCACCATGACATTCGCCGGCTTCGTGGTGGCACTGGTGATCGGGACGATCCCCGGAACCCGCGGGCTGGGGCAGGTCTCCGCCAGCCTCCCGGCTGCCCGCCACCCGCAGCCCCCGGCCCCGCCGGCGACCCCCGCTGGCTGCCCCGCCGGGGGCTTCCCCGCGGCCCGGCGTCCCTGGCCACCGGCGGTGGCCGCCTTCCCGCGGCGGGGA
>KZ505987.1:280182-307416 GCA_002844005.1 Limosa lapponica baueri
TCGAGCCTGTCGGCAGCGCCGCTGGTAAGCGGGGCCGCGCTGACTGCGAGCGAGGTGAGCGGGGCTGGGGGCGCCGGGCGCTGCGGGGAGGGGGGAGCGCGGTGGCTCCGCGGGACTTGGGTCCCTTTGCCGGGCAGGAGTCCTTCATATCCCGGAGCCGATTCCCCGTCGCGGGAGGGGTAACAGAGACCTTCTGCCAAAGTGACAGTAAAGGCTTTTCCGACAGGGGAGTTTAAACTTCTACATCAGCAGATACATCGGAAAGACGAAGGTCCTACCTAGTTTTATTCCGCAGCTATTTTAATAGTAAGTAAATCTCGCTAAGATGCCATAAGCATCGAGTAGGCTCAGTTAGCCAGGACTGGCATTTCCTTTTTTGCAATCGGGCACACTTCTCTGGGAAGCACTTAGTCCACAGAAGTGGCAGAAGGAAAAGCAAAAGGATGCCTTGCTCTAAACGCGAACTGTTCACGTAGTATCACTTGCTTTCTGATTTTTTTCCCACCTCTTGGGATAATGGGGTCTGCAAGTTAATACTGGTGCTTGAGTACATCTGTGAACCCAGCCAAGAGACCTGTGCTCTCCCCCAGACACTCCTAGCGAAACCCTCAGTGGCTTCAGTAGAAGTTTTCAGTGCTTAAGGACTGAACAGCAATTTCACCATTCAGCCCTTGAGCAGTTGATCAGCTTTACATTTCATCAGTGCTGGCGCCCCTCCACAGGGTTAAATATATTTATGTACAGTCTGGTTTTGAATGACTTCACATTTCCTCCTCCATTACTCTGGTATTATCTCCTCCTAAATAAGAATTACGTCCTATCTATACCTATAATAAAAATGATCAAGCATAATTGTTGCAATGAAGATAAAAAATCCCTTCTTTGTTGCCTTTCCTTTTACATATTTTGTAATATCACAAGGTCAACAATGAAGCTGATGATTAATATTATTAATAATAACTTTGTTCTTGAGGAAGTTGGTTTTAGTTTTTTTTTTATTTTTTATTAATTTACTTTCAGATCTCTGAAGAAGATTGTTATCTTTCTCTTCCAACACCTTAGCAGGTGTGTGAAAAAAAGATGATAATTTGAACAATGTGATAATTCTACATATTGGTATAAAATATCACATGAAGAGCATATGGAGGCACCAAAGTCCATATTGATCATTTAAGCATTTAAAAAAAATGCAGCTTCCAAAGCTGTGTTCCAAGTCAAATGTTATATTCCTTCAAGAAAATAGAATGATGTTATGCATCACAGATGTTTCCCTGGAAAGAATACCCGGCAGCTGATGGCACAGAGGAGAAAACAGACAACTAGACGCAGATGAAAAAAAAAAATGCAGAAGACTTCACGCCCTTTAACTGGTCTCGGTTTGGGAAAGGGTCCTACAGTTGCTGCTTTGATTTAGCCCACCATGTTTATAGCTTTTTTTCAGAATTTTTCAGTCTGGTTCCCAAAATACTTTGTGAGCACTTGGTCTAATATGTTACAGTGAGGACGAACACAGCATTTTATTGCTAAGAACCCAATCTTGCACTGACTAAAGTAAATTCCGGAATCCCCTGTAAGTTCAGCAAAAATGTGATGTAAGTAAAAGAACGCCAAAAATACTAGATGGTTTGGGTTTAGCTGTGTTTCTTCAGTCTTTTCAGAATGCTGGGGCTTTTTTCCCAGAAAAAGGAAATCCAGGTTAGCCCTTGTTAAAGAGGGAGAACATAGCTACTGAACAATAGCCAATACTTTCTAATTGAAAGGTCATCTACTTCTCTTGGACTCAGTGGTAAACTCTCAGTGACATCAACAGGGCAAATGTCTGTCCAAAAGCCCTCGCAGAGGTGATATGAGAGAATTAGAGAGTGTGTGAGATGGCCTAAGGTGGAATGTGGAAATATATCAAACCATTTACCCAGAAATAAACATTATTACAACATTTGTCCTGAAGTATGTTCCTTTCTTACAAGAAACGAAGTAAGTGCAAGTAACGCAATGTTATGATGCAGTTTATAGCTAAAGAAGGACAGACTACTCAGAGATAAACTCACTGCATGTGTTGCTTTAGTACATGTGCTACAGAAGCCCATACTCAGTTATTAGGCACCTGAAATAACTAAATACAATACCACATTCAAAGCCTTCAATCTCCTGACTTTTCTAGCTTAGTATTAAAACTTATCTCCAAAGTTAATTGGTGAAACTTTGTGCATGTGTATATATTAAACTGCTTCATATTTAAACAGTAAGGATGAAAAATTAAAAAAAAAAAAAAGCACCTTTGCAATTATACTATGTGTACCAGCCTAAAATTAGGTTTATAGTTTAAAATAACAGATTTTGGTGTTTCACTTCCTTCCTTCTAAAATGAGAAGCATCTGGGTAATATGATTTATTCATGCCTTGAAAGCAAGTAAACCAAATACAAATATACATGAATTATCATGATTAACCAAGGAAATCATACAGGAAAATAAATGAGTACAAAAGTACTCTGTACACGGAGCCAGCCGAAGTCCAGCAGAATT
This sequence comes from Limosa lapponica baueri, assembly GCA_002844005.1. Lineage (NCBI taxonomy): Eukaryota > Metazoa > Chordata > Aves > Charadriiformes > Scolopacidae > Limosa > Limosa lapponica. The sequence goes on from KZ505987.1 coordinate 282,708, forward strand.
CACTATTTTAGTTACTGCTAATAACAACTTACCTGTGATGTACTCATGCTTCAAAAAAGAGGCCTACCTCAGTCATTAGAAGCAACTGCTGCCACACGATGTGTATGTGGCATATAGTTACAGTATTCTGCATGATATGTTGTTCATGCTATGTTTTTACTTTTATAAAGCTCTTTGAGTAAAGCAGGTTAACTGTTTTTCTTTATTTTACAAAGGGGAAATGCTACAAGAGAGGGTAAGTGTCTTTGCCAGAGGTCACACTACCAATCAGTGGCAGAACCGGACATAAAATACACATTTCCAGAATGGCCAGATTTAGAGTCTTTCAGTATAAATTGCTTCTAACACATAGTAATTCCATTAATGCCAACCAAATCATGCTTCCCTACACTTTTGTGAGAGAAGGATCAAGCCTCAGGCTCATAGTCTAAACACTGGATTATTCTCCCTACCTGTTATAGTATAGTCCAGGCAGTTGATGGAAGGTCTTTTGGGGGTTTTGGCATTCTTAATAGCATAGGGTTAAAGAAAAAAAAGTATGCTGAAAAATCAAACATGAATGTCTGTATTTTCCTTCTAAGAAGCAGCTTTTCTGGAACCATTCTTATTACAGGTGCACAGCATGAGAAGCCTCATTTTCTGCAGCTCTGTACCACAGAAGACAACTGCAGTCCTTTAAAGCCCATTACATTCCTAACACTTCAGTTTATGTTTTCAGAGCCTTAAACTATTGATCGTTGACATGATGGCTCTCAGTGCTGTAGAGGAACCAATTCAGCACATTAAAAACTCAATATATACAATATTTATTAAACTTCTAATATGAGGATCCTTAGTATGCAATACTGCTATCTGCTAAAGTTCTCAAGATAGTTCATAAAAAATAATTCTGATGGAGGCACCCCTTTTTGAAGGTTAAAATACCAGGAGGAAATAGTTATAATTTTAGACTAAGAGCGGTGCTCAGAAAGGTGATGGACAATAGCATTCATTGATCGCAGTGAGCATCAACCATAGTTCTGCTGAACTCAACAGGATTAATTTTTTTTTATTGTAGCCAGGCTTGATCCTGGCAGGGAAGAAAATTTTCCATTGATTCGAACTGGTGTTAGATTTGACCTATACTACAGGTAGCTTCTTACAAGTACCTCAGGCAAACTGACGAATTAGTTTCATTCTGAAACTGAGACAGACTCTTTTGTATGTATTACGAATCATCCACTAGTGTTCTGAAATACTATGAGTTATAATGTGGTTAGATGAGATATACAGCATGTAACAATGGGAGACCCTCACACTTTACGTCAACTTGGACTTACCTAACTGACTCCAAGGCAACAGAGATGAATTATCAGTGCAGGGCCTTTCTGTGGCACTATCCCATGTTGGAACACCTTGGAAATCAAAACAGAAATAAAAATATTTGTTGTTTTTACATATTTCCAAAATTCAAAATACTTATTTCACTTTGTTTTAAATCTGCAATTTCAGAGCACCCAGCACCAGGGTGAAAGGCATAGGCAACTTCTACTTCCGATCCCTCTTTTCCAAATCCACTCTTACAGCCAAATTACAAACCTTTGGACACAGGTGTTTACAAAGAAACTGCTGGCACACCTTTAGCCAACACCATAAACCCCACTGCTGTGGCACTTACATATACAGCAGAAGTGGAAGTGATTACCATTCTATTTGCAATTCAGCCACACACAGTAACAATACTTGTTCTCAGTGAGATGTAGAAAATGAAATAGGGTTTGAAGTTACCCAGCATCTCTGGACGTGCAAATGGTATAGGAAAAGAGGCCAAGCACAACAGCACAATTCCTTTGAAGTTCTTCTGCTTTTTGGAGTTAATTAAAAGTTGGCTGAGGTTTTCCTCTCCCTTTTTTCCTGTGTGTCTCATCTTGAGTCTATATGGCAGGTGTTGCAGAGCAAGTCTCAGCAGCACCCACTGGATACCCTTACTTCCTTGCATTTGCAAGTATAACTTAATCTCTTTTAAACAGTGATAGCAGATAGGAAAGACTGACTTGGGCAGATACCAGGGCAACTAAAATTACCAGACTGTATGTAAACAACATGAATTGACCGTCAGTAACCTCGGCTAGAACATAATTAGAAGAAAAGCTTAAATATTTTTTGAGTGTATATAAATGAAGGAGTTCCTGTCAAGACAGTAGATTTGTATTCTTCAATACAGGGCTGAATTAAGTCTGTCATAAGACTGTAGTATGTCTCATAGAGCTGCAGTTAGTCTGCTTTGTGGTCCTGTGCCCTTATTTCTAACTTTCACGGGGTCAGTTCACCTCTCCTCATGCTTCCTCGTCCTGACCAGTGCCGAGGAGGGCACTGAGAGCCATGGGCAGGATCCTTGTACTCATGTTCCCTGCTGTTGAGCTTGGTGTTGAGGCAGTGAAGGTTTGATAAGCCCTATAAGGAGAGGCTTGGTGGAGAGGGGAGAGAGCATGAGTTTCTCAGAACATTGCATAAAAACCACAGTAGATACTACTGCATTAGCTCTACTCCCAACATGTTTAGTTTTCTTCAGCAACTAAAAGAGCTGAAAGCTTATAGCTTAAAACATTGAGATGCTATCATATCTACGACACCAGAAACCTAGAGCCTCCAATGCATACGCTTAAGCCAGACCTGTTTGCTAAGAAGTAATTCAGATGCTCTTTCGCAGAGCTTCTTGTGCCCTAGGGGGAGCACAGCAGGAAGCCCCTTGGGCAGATGTGTTGGGGTGGGCTTGAGGTGTTAAAATCTAACAGTAGAAGACTTAACCAGTGAAATTAAGAATTAGCCAGTATCCTTTTAATCATGCTATATTAAATTTCTTGCTGCCTGTGAAGTGGAAGAGTGTTTCCTGATCATTTTAACAATGCAAACATTGATTATCTTGCAATTAAGACCTTAACACATTCTTAATAACTGAATCTTAAAGACTGAATAATGAGTAATAAACAGATATTTGGTAATATAGCATAAGCATATATAATGGCAGATTATGTTGGTCATCTTGCAATTCCCTATGATCAATTTAGACATGAAGCACAAATCTGTGTTTCATTATGAAATAAGAGTTTTATCTATTGGAAAGAAAAAATAAGCTACTGAAAATAAAGTCTGTGTTTTAGAGTTGTGTTTTATGAGGTACCCATGTTACTGTAACTACTGTATCTCTTCATCCAGTAAAATAACTACTAGGGGTCTGAATACCTCAACATATTGAGTAAGCAACACAGAAATAATTTTCTCATTAGTGTGCCCTTTGATTTGTTTGCTACATAATTATGACTTGTCATATGATATTGGTTGATACATACTTCAAAGTGCATATGAAACAAAAAATACTGTATCATTTTACTCTTTATGAATTCAGTGCTGTTAGAAACAGACTGGACTTAGAAAAATATGTTAAGAGATATTAACCTTTCAGATGGTTTTTAATTCTGATTTTTCTTTTAAAAAAATGGTTTTACTTATTGTTTTGCTTGAGGAGAGAATGCTGGATTTTGCCCTGGATGGTTTAGATTAATCATAGCTGCAGATATCAATACTGTCCTATGAGAAGAGTAGTGAGTTAGAGCAACCAGCACGTTAGAATTATTATACCTTATATTCGTTTAACTCTATTAGCATAATAAAAGATTTAGTATTAGTTGCATGGAAAAATAGGCTTTATTTTTACTTCTTTCTAGAGTAACTTATCAGGTGAAAATCAAGGATATTTTTAATTTCTTACAAAATTACCTTTAACAGTCATCCTGTGTGCTTTCTCTTCTGTATGACAGAAGCTGGTTCTCTATCATATTTTCTTGTGAGATGAACAAAGGGCTGTTATGAATGCTACTACCCTTCATAAAACATCGGTGTTTCTATACACAGCTGTAAATCTAAAGGAAAAAGGCAAACCAAAATATTTTGTTGAGATATTAGATGAATTTTTAAAAAATCCCTCACTTACTGTTTTCATCTATGTCATTTCCCACAGGCACATGGAAATAAGGCCCTGTCCCTTCCAGTAATTTTCCCTTCCTTACCAACTGATACCAGTAGTGTGTGGAAAACACTTCAACAGGGACCAGAAGTCACCCAAGGTTCTTTAGGGAAGTGGGTGGCGAGGGGAAGGCTGTTTTCTTTGTTTAATGGTACGCATCCCCACCAAGAACTCTGTGCTTTTCAAACTTCTTTCCTGAGGCTTCTACCAGAGATGCAAAGGATTTCAGATTTCTTTCATTTTTAATTGTTGTGCAAAAGTTATCTCTTGTACTGTCTTTTGCTCTGTGTACATGAATATTCTTCCACTGTTGTCATTGCAAATTCTATAAACAGAAAAAGGAGTGAGCCAAATTCTGCCATGGAGACCTTAGAAAAGAATTTTATTCTTTGAGTACTCCCTTATTCAAATATTTAAATAGAAATATTGTGTAATGTGTACTCAGGAAACACTACATTGTATTCAGTAGGTGTCATGCAGGACTATAAGCAATCATGTAAGAAAATAAACTTATTTTTGGAGATGACATCCTCAAAATTGCTTTCTGGTATGTCAGGAATCACTTTGCTGTGACTGCAGTTGATGTTTCAAGTGAAAATAATAGTCTATACAAAAGTCTGGTGAAGAGGAGAAATAAACAAAATTCCAGACTCTGTCTGTATGTGACAGAAAAACACAAAGAGAAAAATTATAAAGACAGATAAATAATGTGCAACTTGTATACAGTATTGTTATAATAACTAATTAATAATCCTCTATTTGGAATGATAGCTCACTCTGTAGCATGAGTTGAATAGGTTTTGTTTGTAATTTACTGCACAGTAAGTTACTGCTGAGAAAGTAAATAGGAGGCAAATAGGAACACACAAAAAAAAGTTTGAGGTTAATTAATTCCTCGAGTTATTTGGCAGTTGTTTGTCTTCGTGGTTTTATAAAGTACAGTGAACTAAATTAAAACCAGGACGCAATCTGAGTGAAAGCTGCAAGAAAAACTGGATCTACCTACTACAATTTTGGGGTTTTTTTTTACACATATCTGAACACACATACAATGAAATGCAGGCACAAACGTTGACTTTTCTCCCACTGCTAAAAATCCTGCAAACTGGATGATGGTGTAGCTTCCGATTTTAAGTAGATCACAGGAAAGAGACAGATGGATTAAGTGAGATTTCAAGCAACACTAATGCATACAGTTAGGCTACGTTTGATAATTTAACAGAAATGTATTCTTTCTTGTTGAATTACTGCTCTGTTTCGACTCTTTGTTCTGCTTGTGTAGAGTTCTGTAGAATTACACCTATGACCAGCTTTTCCCCACCTTTAGTTCCCAAGGCACTTGGCTACCTTCAACAGCAGATGCATCTGGCATCTCAAGTAAAGCTACTGTAATAAAAAAATGCAAAATCTGTTTATTTGCTTGGCTTTCTGTATTCTGTAGCTCTCAAGAAGATTTTTTTACCACTTCTTTTAGACAATTCCTCATGTTTTTAACTTATTTTGTCTGCAAATATGGTAAAGATCTCTCATGAATTAATAGAACTACATCCAGTGTTTTTCTGTCTGAGAACAAATATGAACAAATGAATTCTTTGGCTAAAATAAACTGCTGACATCCATGACATGCACAAAGTTACATGGGTCAGAGCAAAAGCTATGCAGTCCACGTGGTTGTTTTCTGATTCCCTTTTGTTGGATGGAATTATGTGGAAGATAAAAGTATAGCACTCTATAGATAGACGTTTTGCTCATTTGCGTAGAAGCAACCACATTTAAATAATTAGGTGTAGTCTATACATACTTATTTTTCGTGTTAGATCTTTAACTAAGTTGTAGCATCAGAAGGATCAGAAATGTGATGTAATTTCAGTATAAGAAGCAAAATTCTTCCTCATGTAAAAAATAAGGTTATCTCCTTTTGCATATTGCTGTATAAGAAAGTTAGATGTGCCACAGCACTTCTTAGAAGCAGCTCACCCAAAGAGAACAGAGATGGTAATACATGAAACAGAAACTCTCTCTGCAGTAGGAAAATCAGGTTCGGAGTCTTTTGTGTGGGATACGTTAATTGAGCAATGGAATATCTTGGAGGCTTTTTTTGTTTTTTTTAACCAGGGTCTGTGAGACTCCAGGGTGGCAAGAATGAGTTTGAAGGTACAGTGGAAGTTTATTTGAATGGAATCTGGGGAGCAATCTGTGGGAGCCATTGGGACAACAATGATGCAACAGTCGTATGTCGACAGCTTGCACTTGGGTGAGTTTCAGTCCTAGTAAAAATCAGTCAACTTATTTTAATGATGTTTCAGTATAATGGACAATGTATTTTGCAAACCCTGAGGGCTTTTTGTGTTTGATGATTATTTTTTCTGTTTGATGATTATTTTTTCTGTTTGAAAGTTGTTGAATGCTGCAGTTGTTCTTCCCAGAATCCTTCACTTCCTACAATTGCGTTGTACTTCAAAAAAGTTGCTGTGAGAATCAGCATTTTATTTGAAAGCTGCATATGGGATCTGGAGAGGAGCAGAGCAGGGTAGATGCTCTTGGCAGAAATATGAGGTCTAATCCTCATCTCACTTATGTAAGTGTCAACTAAGAACAGCTCCAGTAAGGTTACTGAATCTATACAAACATAAATGTGGCCAGAATTAGACTCTACATGGGCTCCTAATCATAGGAAAATTCCTGTTTCTCAGGAGCATGGCCTTACCCTCCTAATCATCCATTCCATCCTGCCGAAAAACATCTGGGACTCATCCTAGATTTCTGGAAGATGTGGTATTTTTGTTTTGCATATCTTCATCTAGCTAGATAATTTGTATGGTTTACTTTCAGAGTTGCACATTGATATCTAAAACCAAAACCAGGGAAGTTTTGCAGCTTTACATTTTCATGGAAACATTTCACAGAGTTACAGCAATATTGGACAGGTTGAAAGTCCATATATTGTCCTCATTGACCACTACTTCCCACTGCTGTCAGCATGGAGTTAATCAACAGGGCCCTTTAGCATAATTTGGTCATTAAACTCTAGATAATGCCTATAGTGATACTGCAAATGCACAGTAAGATGAAACTGAGGTAAGGAAGAAAATGCCCATACCAAAAGGGAGTTTTAAAAATGAAATGAAATTTCAGCTTCTAAAAAATCAATGCTGTTCAAGTTAGCAACCAAATCACTTGAATATCCCCCCTTAGCACCCCATTCAGTTTGCACTTTCTCAATAAGCCACAAAGTATAGCTGGCTTTATTGCCTTTCTAACAGTTCTTTCAGTCACATACCGAAGTACTGATTTTTTTTTGCTACAAGCAGTAAGGGGCTTTTATAGCATACTTGCACTGTGACATTCCTAATAATCATTCCACTTTTTAAGACTGCTAGGCAGAACTAAATCTAAGCTGTTTTATAATGTTCAATACTAATCTGCACACAACATGCCAACTTATAAAAATATGAGGATTAGAAGAGATAAAAGTTCAGCCATCTGGAGGCTGTGATTTTGCTTATGACTTCAGCTGTCTACATGCAATGTCTCCTTTCCTCATTTTCATGTAAGTTCTTTTTCCCTTTCATACCCTAAACATTTCAGTTGAACAAGACTGCTATTAGCAAAAGTAGTTCAGTGATACGGGTGAGTGGTTTGGTCTTTTCAACAGAAATGGCTTAAATCTGAATCCAGGCCAAAAAGCCCCAAGCAAACAGCAGTTGAAAGTTTCTGTTATCATGAGTGTTTGGCATAAATTTGGATCTATATACCACAAGGTGAACTCACTAGGTATTACTGGTGCTTTTCAGGTGCTTCCATCTATCTGTTAATTTGATTTTGCAATATTTGGGCTTTGTTTTTAATTTAATTTTGCTGGGCATTATATGGAAGAAAAGATGGCTCAATAATTGTAGCTTTAGATTCAGTATAGGAAGGAAAGGAAGCTGTTTTTAAATGTTCTGGATGGATAGGAATGGCTGAATAGAGAATAATGGACATGAGTCTGATCTAATGGAATATGAGGTGGTTTCACTGCCCATGGTCACAACCATATTATATGACATGTGCATGGGCAGAGCACTGGTATGTTTTAATGGGGTAAAGGAGAGGGTAAGGGTGAAAGGCTGGTTAGCATTACCTCTCATGGAAGTATAATTGCAGTAGGATGGTAGTGTAGTTTCACCTATGGACTGTGCACTCTGTGTTGATTTTTGTAGTTAAGAACAGCGAGAACAGGAATGTAGCTGGCCTGCAGCAACACAGGCCATTGTACTAAAATATCACACAACAAAATGGTGAGAACTGGGTCACATCTGTTACTTTTCTTTGTGCAGAAGACAATGCTGAACTGTATGAAAATGTGATGAATTTACACTGCTGAAGAAAGCCCTTTCTTTTCTACTCCAAGATTTGTATATGAGAAAGTGTTCCACTTCCCCTCCTCCAACTCTAATGTGCTATGCTGATTATTATTCTTACAGTGGAAAAGGTACAGCAAAACACATACCATTTTCTGGACTGGGTCTTGTTCCTGTTTACTGGAGTGAAGTGCGTTGTCGTGGTGATGAAGAAAATATACTGTTATGTGAAAAAGTCATCTGGCAAGATGGAACATGTCCTCAAAAAATGGCAGCTGCTGTCACATGTAGCTCTTCCCTGGGTAAAAAAAATACTTATGGTTTGGTTAACTCCTTATGTTAGTAATAATTACTCATGTTTAAATTAGAAAAAAATACTACGACTTCTTGGAACAGGAAATTAAACAGATTTAATCATCGCATCATTAACTGTTTCAAGTCCCTCTATGCTGTGCAAGTAGCAACTAGCTGAACTGCTTTTAACCTTTCTATAATCAACAAGCAAATTATTGCTTTGAGATGTAGGTTGTGAGAAAGTTTGAAGCAGGAAGAATCTCTGGCTGTAAAAGTAGGACTGTTTACTCCCACATTTTTTTAAACATTTTTAAAAAAAATATTAATTAATTTATTTATTTGTCTACTCAGCGGTTCTCTTTAGTAGCTACATATGCTACATGTCAATTTGTTAGCTTTTCTTGAACAGTAGGGAGCAGCAGCAATTTCACAAACAGGCTACACCGTCACCTTTGCTACAGAAGTCTTGGGATGATATTCCATAACGTGAACATGGATGACATCACACAAGGAACTGCCAAGTTTTTGCCCTATTCTGCATACATTTAAAACAGGTCCAAGTCCTCCTAGCTGAAGATTGCTACTTAACACGTCACTCACACAAGTCAACATGATATTATTAATGCTTTAAAGATATTTCGGATTATTTTAATGAACATGATAAACGGCAACTATATGGGCAATTATGCCATCAGATATAAGATATTGCTGATGTCGAGGAAGGCTAGGTTATCAGTGCTGAGGAACTGACAATGGCAATCTCTTCAATTGTAACCAGAACATGTATGGCTGCAAGCCAGCTCTGTGCTGCCTTTCCTCTCCTATTGCATTCCTATCAAAAGACAGATGTATTTTTGTCCTAAAGCTCTGCTATTCATGAGGAATATTTTGATAAATGACTTCTAAAAAATCATTTTGGTCACTTAGAAAACTATAGTGTAGAGGGAAGGAAGAATCTTTTTAAGCTAGGAGACAAGTTGAAGCACCAAAGCAAGAGAAATAGTTTTGCCTAAAGAAACTGCAAACTATAAATTTGCAAATTATACTTTTAGATCATAAAGTTTTCCTTCTGTTTATAGACTCTTACTTCAAATTTTACCCTCCTGTATAGGACCAAGACTATACAGAGCAAATTTTGCTCTTACTGTTAGAAATGCAGCTCTACAGACTGATTGTAGTACTGGCCTTACAGCCCTAAGTATCTTTGAATGCTTTGACACTTAAATAACTCAAGATCAGTATGATTACGTGTCTGCATAATATTCTTCAGCTACTGAGAGTGGAGCTTAGGGGAACTCATTTCTAAGAAGTTTAATTTCAGGTTTTCCATCTAACTAGAAAAAATAAAGTGTGGATCTTGAGTGATGCCAGAGAAACCATTAAGCCATCTTCTTTTTTCTTTACTATCAGGATAACATTTTGGGAAAGAAATTACCTTTTCCTATACTTTATGTTTGATTGCAGCCCCTGTCTTTACTCCGATCCGGCTGGCTGGTGGGAACAACGCTCATGAAGGAAGAGTAGAAGTCTACCATGCCGGCCAGTGGGGAACTGTCTGTGATGATCAGTGGGATGATGCAGATGCTGAAGTTGTCTGTCGGCAGCTTGGTCTTGGGTTTGTTTCTACATATTTTCTACTCCAACAGCAAAGCAGAAGAGTTAATCAGACACATAGCTTAGAGTTGTCAAAAGATGCTCCTTTAAAATTGCAGTAATACTTTGAAACAGTAACTAAGTTTATTTATAGAAGGTTCAGGTACAGCACCATTACTTTCTATTACCTGGAATTTTGATTTGTAGGATCCAGTTTTCAGTGTCATGTGATAGGGGCAATTTTGTCTGTAGGACAGACAAAGGATGTGTCTCAGAATAAAGGCTTTTACTTAGTGAAAACTCACTACAGTTTCAGTGAAGTTTCAATCAAAAACTGTAGGTGAAGTAAAGGAAGTTGCTTTGACTGTTAAAATCCTGACATCCGTTTTACTGGAGTCTAACAGCCTCCTTCCTTTGGAATAAGAGCACTGCTTTGTCAGAAAGGATATGCTTTTTGGCATGCCCGTGAAACCTCTCAAGATTTGTTTAAGTCACAAGTCTCTGAAGATTGTCAGTTTGCATATACTGAGTAGAGATCTGTTTGAAGTTTTGACAGTTAAGCTTGTCAGCGATTCTGTCTGAAGTAAGCATGGTTCATTAATACAGTCACAGCAGCAGAACCCGATTTTCTTGCTCCTCTTCTGAACAGCTGGGGGTGATTTTGGTATTGCACAGAAGATAACTATTCAGTATTTGAGGAAAGGTGATGCAGAAGTGGGAGGCAAAGACGAGAACTGCTGGATGAGAGAGGAAGGAGATGGGGACAATTGGGATGAAAGGCCAGATGGGTTGAACTAGGAGCAAGATGCAGAGAAGACACTAAGATGTAAACCCAAGAAGAAGGGGATTATGTCTGAGACTGGATGAGAACTGAGCAGGTCAGTGCGGAGGAGACTGGAACAGAACTTGCCTGTTCAACCCTGCTAGGATTATGATGAATTAAAAGAAGTAGCATTGAAGGTAGCAAGCTTTGTGGCATATAATGGATGGCCCCCAGAGTATGTGTTTTGTAATGTGAAACTGAGGCCTTGGACTGCTGGTGCCACCCAAATTAGCTCAAAAGGATGAGAACTGTGCAGTACTTAAAAACCTTCTAGGTCTCCTGGTGAGCCATGTGGGAATCAACATGCTCCCCTGATATAAGATTTTCATTTTTCCCCAGTTTATTTTATGCTATATTTCTATATTCCTGTACATTTTTAGCTGGGAATACTTAATAGAAAGTCTTATCTTCTTACAAGCTTTTTTCTGCTTTTGAATTGGGCCACTATTAAGAAGTTTGGGGAGTTATGAAGCTATGCTTTACATTTCTGTATATTAATGACAAATGCCATGCTCTTAACCTGCCTCCTTACTGATTACACTAAAACATTTGATTACTTATATTTAATGATATTTCAGAAACTGCAGTTCTGAGACACTTCTAATTTGATTCATTTTTCTGAGTAAACAAATTGTATTAATATGGTGCTAAATCTTTTTGAAGTATGTCTAGGGATTTACAGAATTTCTCAAGTAATCAAGATGTCTTGACAAATGTGCTCATTACTGTGAAGTGAAATTTTACCAGCAGTGGCACTAGACCAGTTATGAAGTAATAAAAATAATCTAAAATTGCATACTCTTAATCCATCTGGAAACCTGCCACAAATTGTAAAAGTAAAGCATCTCACTAAGTATCTTCCCACACCTTTTCAGCTTTCCTGTAGCACTCCTATAAAACTTAAGAGTATTAATCTACCATTAATAGGTGAAAAATAATGATAATTTATTTTATTATTTAGTTTTATAAGTACTTTTTGCTTGATACAAATTGCCCTTGTTATAGTAATGGGATCTATTGTCTCTGCTTTATTGGATCTGCAGAGAATCTTACTAGATTATGGTATAATTTATTTTCAACATTCAGAGTAGTCAAGCATTATCTCTTTGATTTCAGCCAGCTTCCCAGTGAATAAGGATTTTTTTCTAACACTTTCTATACATTTGTACCAGCATCAGAATTAAAAAAATACAAGAAGCAGAAGCTATGTACGAAAATTTTCTTTTTGTGTAAAGTTTGCATATATGCAAATACTACTCAACAAACTTAAATGAACATAATTTATCTTATACATATAAATGACACATATAAATATAAAAGTAGAATAATCTTAAAAACTATCAGTAAAAGGCTTTCTGTAATAAGCCTGTAATATATTTAGGATAATATTAATAAAAATAGGTACCCTGAAAGTAGGCTCTTCAGTCCATATTTATTCAATTCTACAATACTAGCATGAAGTGCTGAGAACTCACAGAGCCTATCTTGGTACATCAGACATTTAGATGCTTAAATGTAAATGGGATATCTATAGTTGAAATAAGTATTACCCTTAGTGTATCTTATGTATTATATTTTCTTAGTTTACTATATAGTCATTCACAATTTCAACCAATTCAGAAAGCAGCTCTTTATGAAATATAGGAGATGAAGGAGTTGGCTCTTTTTACAATTACCAGCATTGCAAAATGCAAGCATTCAGTAAATTAATGCTATATATAAAAATACATCATTACTTAACAAACTAAATGAAAGAAGAGTAAGGGCAATCAGAAAATGCTTGTAAATCTTAGGGAAAAATATAATTTCTAATCTATTAAAATTGTTCTTGGCATTGCAAAATGAGAAAAATTAGAGCAAGATATCTGTTAATACATTATTTGGAATACGAAGTTCATTCAGAAGAAAAGGTAATATCGAATTAAAAAGCTCTCTCAAAGGTAGTAACTTCTGACTGAAGCTATGTGTTTTGCTAAAATGCTGCCTGCTGAGTGCTTGAGGATATTTTTGGTTTGCTTACCTGGTTCTTTGAAGCAATCGCTGATTGTAACTTTTCTCCCTGCTGAGTAAATAAGACCTGCTTTTTGGTGTTTTCCATGTTCTTCACCACTTGAAGAAGGCATCTGGTCATCAAAGAAACAGTAAAAATTAACAGCATTTTCAAGACTAACAAAGCACATTAGCTTGAAAATATTAAAAACAAATTTATTTTAAACAAAATGAAAATGCAAACAACAGATTACTTAATTTACATTTCTTGTGTGTGCTTTTATTTACTGAACACTACCATCTACATAGTCTACCATGAATTTCCATATCCTTCCTTTTTATAGAACTTTTTCCTGATCCTAATTTAATTTTTAATAAGCCTCTTAATATTGTTATTTTTCCCATATCCCTTTACTGTTTATCAAGAATTTGTATGATTGCTAATTGTAAATTTTTTATTGTTTTCCTTTAAAAAAAGAGAGAACAGAAATTGTTATGTTTTCATACAAAGCACTAGAAATGAAATCCAGGTCTACCTAAATCCGTACATGGATTAACAAGTCAGTGCCTTAAAAACATGAACTGCTGCAACTTACATTAAGAAAAATAAATCACAGCAATGTGCTATTCTGAAACACAATGGCAAAAGCCAGGTAAGAGTTTGAATGATTACATCCCAAAACAAAATAGTCAAGACCTGTCATGTTTTCAGTACAAGCTGAACATGCCATACCTGTTTGGTGTTATGTGACAATATATGGCAGGTAGTGGAAAATTCTCTTTAAAGCAAATTAATAATTAGTATAGAGCTCTGCACCCAAATTGTATGTTAATGAATTTAAACTAATACTTTAGATAGGTGATTCATTACAGTAAAAAATTTAGAAAGATATTTCAGCCTTACAATTTGAAAAAGAAGACAGGTATTGAGAATACTCTTATAAAAACTAGACTGGATATATGAACAGAGAAGCCATTGAGTAGAAAGAAATCAAACCATGAAAAACATTTAGATATGAAAGACATGGTATCTTAAATAGAATTGGAAAAGTCCTGATATATGGCCAAGTGTTAAACACTGCATAATTTCTGTAATGCTGAACATTTTCAATTTATGTAGGTTTTGGTGCTCAAAATTGTCTGTGCTGACATAAAGAGTGTAACACACAAGGCTAGTCATTGGTCTGTTTTCTGTTCTTATTTCTGCCACTGACTGGTGATGTGACATTGTCAAGTCACTTAAGATCTCTTTGCCATGTTTTTTACATGACTAAAGGGGAAACGCTTTTATCTGCCTCATCTGGGTATTTGAGATTTGATTCATGTGCTTTGAGGACAACAGGTGAAAGTCACTGTAGAAATATATATCGGATTATTTTACTACATATAAACATTACATGAAAATTAAAATTAGAATCCTCATACCTAAGCTGTACATCAATAATCTTTCTAGGAAAGTTATTCTTAAAAATCAAAAGGGACGGAAAAGGAAAATCTCTTAGATACAAAACAATTGAAACTGATGTTCTAAATATGTTCAAGCTGTGGAAGTGTGGAAACGGTTTAAGTCACCCCATAGTCTCAGCTGAGACTGAAGTTGACTGTGGAACCACTTCCCATTACATGACCTAAAGCGGGCTGCACTGTCAGTTATCAGTGCAGCAGCTATTTAGGCAGTCCCATCTGCTATTTTAGAAGCTGGATATGCAATATTTTAGCTTTCCCCAGTGAATCCTAGACTCTTCAGCTTGCTTGTTCCTGACTGGGTGTTGGTTACATTTCCATAGGGGTGTTGCCAAGGCATGGAGCCAGGCTTACTTTGGAGAAGGCTCAGGCCCCGTGCTGCTCGATGAAGTGCAGTGCACGGGAAATGAACTATCCATAGAACAGTGTCCAAAAAGCTCCTGGCGAGAACACAACTGCGGCCACAAAGAAGATGCTGGCGTTTCCTGCATGCCTCTCACAGGTACTTTGGTTACCAATAATCACATGGGAAAATAGTGTCAAATGCAGAGTTCCCAGCTCTGGAAAGAGAATTTCCAAAGTTTGCAAATGTACAAAACCCCACAGTAATAAAGTGTTCTGGCAGTATCAAAATGAACCAGCTGTTGGCTAAATTTTACAGGTACAGAAGATCTCATTGTACAACAAAAATCCTTGGTTCTTCAGTAACCTGCTAACTGCCACTTACTATGTGGGGCATGCCTGAACTGTGTATCACATCTATCAGTGGCAGTAAGCATTTCAGCATTAAAGCAATGGGAAATAACAGAATATATGAAGAAAAAGATAAGGTGTATAGACAGTGAAATCATATAATCAGAGCCCACTCATGTGGACTTGGCATCTAAATAAGGGCTTGGGGGGGGTCAATATCTTGTGCCATTTCTCTTGCACTTAAGCAAGTGCATTATGCAACACTTCACAGCTGACCAGCTGCATTGTGGCATCTTTCATCTTACTAGTGCTCAGCACTAGATTTAGTAGTATAATATTCTGATCAGATGCAGTAAACGCAATATTACTGATTTTGTTTTAGCACAATAATTGGACTTACGAAAAACTGATTCTTCTTTTTGTTTTTCCTTACTTGTTAATGACACAGATGGTGCATTAAGACTAACAAGTGGGAAAGGCAGTCATGAGGGACGCCTGGAGGTCTATTATACTGGGCAGTGGGGCACAATCTGCGATGATGGGTGGACAGAGCTGAATACACAGGTGGTTTGCCGGCAGCTGGGATTTAAGTAAGATTACTTGATATTAGATATCTGACTCTTTGACTTGACAATGATAACAAACATTTACATGAACTCTACATTATTCAAGAGTCTGTTTTTTTAATATTACCTGAGTGCTTCATAGAAACTACCAAGTTAAAATCCATTAAAGCTTGCTCCTCTCAGTCTTCAAGAGGTATTTATGGCCTCAGTTTAGGTAGAAGAAAAAGCTTCAACTGAGGCTGTGATTCAGCAGCTTTTATTCACCAACTTTCTTCCAATCATGTTTTTGGCTGAGATCAATCAATGCATACACTATAGAGAAAAAAATTATTTGTTGTATTCTATTTTGCCTATAAAATTTTGATTCTTCAAAATCTTTGCTTAGAATCACAGACATTTTCAAGGTATAAGCCATTCTGGATCTAGCTCAGAAAAACCCACAGTTTGCCCTGGAACACCGTTAGATATTGAAAAGCATATTTTAGAAAAAATCCCATTAGTTTCATGCATTCACTCTTCACTACTTTTCCTACCGACTGTGGCTACAAAGACATGCTCTCACTAGGTGATTGTTGTCTTGCCTTCAGATTATAACAGCTTACATTCAAAAAACATTTTTGCTTAATTTTTCCCTGGGCTGTGACATTTAAATGTATATATAATACTAAGAACATGCTTTAAGTCTCAAAGTGAGACAGTCATATGCTTGGTTGAAAGGAGGCCTTAATCAAAGGTATTACATACTCAAGTTTGCATTAATGTAACAGTAATTCCTTAAAAAAACATTACCAAAGAAGCAGCATATGGTGCTCTCATTGAATTTAATGTTAACTGAATCTGCTCTGTCATGGTTAACACTGTTTACTGTTACTACTTGAGAAACCTTTATTTCTTCAGAAATAATTTATTTCCCTTCTCATGCTTAAGCATCTCATGCCCTCTGATTCCTGTGGACCGAAACGTTATGTATATGTATGTGTTATACAGGTATGGAAAAAGTGCTCCTGAGAGCTACTCAGAAGGAAGCTCTGGGCCTATCTGGTTGGATGATGTCAGCTGCTCGGGGAAGGAGACAAACCTTCTGCAGTGCTCAAGGAGAGAGTGGGGAAAGCATGACTGCAGCCATCAGGAGGATGTCAGGCTCATTTGCCATCCAGATAACGACAGCCATAAACTCTCACTTGGTAAGGCATCTCTTTGGTAAAGTCACAGTATGAGTATTGCGGTGGTTGTAGATCCAAGCAAAGTAGAATATACTTAAGGATGCTCAAAATCTTATTATTTGGCAGATTTGTGCAAAGATGGAACAGGAAGGGAAAAAAGCTCACTTTTCTCCTGAAGATCATAGGAAGTAATCAAGCTTTATTAAAGGAACATAAACAGACAGAACATTAAAGATCAGCACAAATTTGTAAGGCAACAAAGTCAGATTCCAGAGAGCCCGTTCTCTCAATCTCTACCAGATTTGAGACCTATTCAGCACTTCCAAATAGTATACTGCATTTCAACCAGCACTCTCCAAGTTCTAAGTAACTGTCTCACGCTATCAACAGTTGGAGACATACCCAAGCACTGAGGAATATAAGTCAATAGTATATCCTCCTATGGCCTTACGTACAGACAATCCGAAAAGAAAAGAGATATGGAGAAAGAGGGGAAGTTCAGAGATAGCAAGAAGGAGGGGTGAGAAGCATGAAATGATTCTGCATTACTGTTTCCTACTATTTATATTGTGCTTGGGTGAATGGACCCCACTTGCTGACCAGGACAGAATGATACTACAAACACAGATCAAAGAGCCAGTTCCAATGTCAAAAAGCCTACAAACTTGTATGAAAAGAGGAAAAAAAAAAAAAGACAGAAAAAGAAGACAGGTAAGAAAAGAAATGAGAGAAAAATACTAATTACACAGTGACATTGTAGAACAAAATACATACAAACAAATTCCAAAGATTCCTAAATCCACATGTACATAATTAAAAAAAGAATTCTGGCTATCAGATATGCACAGTAAAAATTACAGGGGAACAATGGGTTGCTCAGCAATTCTGAAAAACAGTTTAGTTTTTAAAACTTGCTACATACAAAGTTTGTAGCTTGTCAGTAGGTAGTCTTTTACAAAATTATTGCCAGTACTCTTTAGTTTACCCAAGAATATTCTAGTCGGTTTTGAAATTAGAATTATAACTAGTGGAGTTAGAGTCACAGCTTCTACTGAAACATAATGGATTTGTGTGCCTGGGTGCCTGAAGCTCTCTGGAAATTACAGACTGAAGGTCTATCCTGCAAACTAAGACATGAATTTACTGCACAACATTGCTACCTGTTATAACAACAATCAGCACTTTCACACATACATTTCTAGTCTCTCCCTCTTTATAGTCTTCTTCTTTATAGCCTTTTGATCTCTCACAAATCAATGAATGTTTTATGTTGTGGTACAGTTCCATTATGTGTAGATGATGGCAAATCGTATTTGGTAGAAAGAATTTTCTCAGACCAAAAATTACAGGAATTCATATCATGATGCTGTCTTTACAGATGCAAACCATCTGTGCTGCTTTGCTTAAATTCCTCTAAAATATAATCTTAGCTGATGGAGGTCTGGTTCAGTTAAATGCATCCATATGGTAACATTCTCACATCCTCACATCCCCCGTTACCAGAAAGTTATATTAATTTTGTGCTCATAAATAAATAAATAAATATTCTAAAACACAAGAAGATGAGATAAAAATAAAATAGCTATGCTGTATCAATAATATCCCATGCCTATAGTTGGGTAATATAATTTTCAACTAAATCATATTCTTGCAGAATAACACATAATTTCAACAAGAAAATTAAGACAGTGTATCTGACATTTCCTACAATATCTCTGATTGGAAAATGGACAAAGACTCTATTGTTACCATTTACTTCCCAGCACTTGAAAAAGCCTTTTTTTCTTCCTCTAAGGATGAATTCAGTGGAAAAATATGAGAAAGTAGTAGATGATATGTCTTGAGAAAATACAGACATAAGGAACACTAAAAATGAGATAGAATACGCTACAATAACTACATTTGTTTAGTACGTAAGATCATGACAATGCAGCTAAACAGAAAGTTGGTGAAGTTAATTCTTGTAACTGTCCAAAGAGTATGAACTCCAATATAAACAATATGCTTTAAATGACATATGAAGCAAACAGACTTTAATTTTGTTTTGAAATCCTTCCTCCTTTAATTAATGAATTAGGCTAGATTTAACTAGCTCTGATGCAGAGTAAACTTTGGTATACAAAAGTTATTCATACCCTAAATTAATCCGAATTAAATACCAAATCCAAATGTCTCAAAATACTGCTTTATTTAAGAGCATAAGTAAGTAATTTCTTATCCTTACAGACTTGGAAAAGATTAGAAGCAGGTTAGAACAATGAGGAACAGTCTTTCCAATTATTCCAAAAAGAAACTCTCATTAGTATATTAAGGATTATAAAGTATGACATACTAAAAGATTTAGAAGGTGATTCTCACTTAAACATTATAAAGTGGCCACAGTGGAATTCATAAGTGTTTTAAGGCTACTTGCATTGCTTGCATGCTATGAAGCAGTTTTAACGTAAGCGAGAATCAAATATGTACTTTGCCTAATGATTCAAAATTTAACCACAGGCCAAGCACTGAACGAAACATAATTAATTAAGTCTGACTAATCTACAAGTGAGATTTTGTATTATGAACATATCCAAATAAGCAATCAATTTAAATTCCTTGAAAAATAATCACGCATTAGTCTAGAATAACATGCTGTAGAACACTATGCTGTCACACAAAATACTCTACTGAATAGCATGCATAACGATAAGTAATAACTGAAGTTCAACACAATGCTGCACTTTTTTGCTGAGATGGTAGTTAAGAGGAGTGGCAGCAACCAGTTTGAGAATGGATTTATGAATTGGGATAAAGTTAAATTCACCCATAAAGTTTCTGCAAGGAAAACATGTCCAGCTTGTATGAGTATCATATCAAAGAGAGATCTCGGGTGTTTTCTGGGAGAATTGTTCTATGCTCACTGTGGTTAAATTCTGAGCTATGTCACATATTTGTATGAAATGAAGGAACCAGATGGACTCTGAAGTTCAAAATACAGTAGTATTTCATATTTGTCTTGTAATTTGTACAAACTGTTTCCTTTTGCCAGCCAGGAAAAATATGACTACTTTAACAGCTGATATTAGGCATGGTGAACATAAACATCCGTTGACCCTATATACTGAATGTGATGAAAATGACCTAAAATACTAGTTCTTGCTTCTGTTGTTCTGAGTTGACAGCAGTAATTTATTCCCAGGTCCCCCCATCAGGCTGATGGATGGTGAGAATAAGAAGGAAGGACGTGTAGAGATTTTTATCAATGGCCAGTGGGGCACAATTTGTGATGATGGATGGTCCGATAAGGATGCAGCTGTAGTCTGTCGACAGCTTGGCTACAAGTAAGAAAACTCATTAAGCTGCTTCTCAAGTTATCTCTTTGCTGTATCTAAAAATGTTAAGTTTCTGCAACCGTATATCACCAACATACATCTGATAATGTAATGTATGCCTTTTAAAACTTGTCTGTTTGGCATTCTCTTAGAAAAGTGTATTTATACTATTTTTATAACAAGTAGTAAGGCTATGTAATGGAGTATTCATTAACTAGCATAATTGGGAAAAGGAATTTTATTATTCAAAGACATATCACAGTACAGCTGGCAACTCAAATCCTAATTATTAAATTTTTTTTTAGAAGTTAAATATTCCAAAATTACTAAGCTATTGACTAAATACTACATTTTATACTTATGGTGTTACACGTCTATATGACATAAACATATTACACCTATTTTTTATTTTATTTTTTTTACACTTTGTTGCACTAAAGTAACTGAGAATTTGATTTAGTGTATCTGCTCCGCTCTCTTTGCCACTTGAACTGTTCTTAATTTACTTCTTTCATCTTTGGTTTTCAGATTTCTAAACATTTTTAAAAAGCTAGAGTGAAATTTGTGATTTGAAAAAATGGGGGAAACTAGTATTAACAACTAGCACAGATGCTTACATATTCTGTGAACTATGTAGATATTCTGTTTTGTGTCTGATTTTGTGTGAGAGCTCTGTGTTTCACCATGCTTAAGTGACAATTTTCATTCATATTACAATTCTTATATTGATTCATCTTTAGTCAACACAGAAAAACTTAAGGAACAAATTCTAGTGCTTTTGTGATTTGATGTAACAGCATACGTAGGAAAACCTTTGGGAATTTAAAATGCCTTTTTCATTATATTAGTAGAGAAAATGGAAGTATTCAGAACTTAAGACTTAGTTTACTGCAGTTTACTGAAATCGTCTGGAATTTGGCTAAAATTTCAGGGGTAATGGCTGTATTGTTTCAAAAAGCTCCTGATCTGTTTTCACTGAAAGGTATAATTTTGCATATTGTTAATACTTATTTTTGTGAACCTTAATGATGACTTTGAAATCCTTACAGGTTCTAACATAACTGTTAAAATTTTTAATGGAATACAGTGACAGGCCAGTGCTCACTGTCACATGATGTGGATATGATATCTGCAGATTCAGATGTAGGCACACCAGCCACTGAATTCCTAGTTTCATGGGTTTTTTTCCCTTCATTTAATGATCTGACATGACTCAATGTAGCTTGGAGATTTGATAAAACTGTTATAGAAAGGATTATGGCTTCAGCCTGCACGACAGTAATATCAATAAGCTTAATTTAATATAGGAATAGACCTGACAGGACAAAAAAACCCTCTCATTAAAAAAAGCACTGAAATGTATACGTGCCACTTTTGAACTAAGTTGCTTAATCAGGCTTACTTCATTCATAAGCCATTTTTTTCTGGATACCTAAGAGCAGTAAAGATGTAACAACTATAGGGCAGACATGTAAATAGCAGAACAAATATGAGCTGAAAAATATCCAAAACATTAGTGAAATGTCTTCTCTGAGAAATACAAATCATGTTATCCATTTGCTGTATCTAACAATGTTTAGTTTGTGCAACCAGATATCATCAAATTATGTCTGAACACATATATATGCCTTTAAAAATTGTCTGGTATTTGTTTAGTAAAGCATATTTATAAGTAGCAGTAGACTATGGCTTCAAAACTACAAATCTCCCACTGAATCATTCATTTAGTCTGCTTTATCATCAGCCTCTCTGGTCTTTTATGTAGATGATCAAACTCAACCACTTATCCCCACCTTCTGTTTTTGTATCTCTGCAAAGACAGACGGTTGGCTGAATTCTCAATTTGTGTCATGTCAGAATAGGGGGTTAAGATTATGGGATACAACAGAGCAGATGTTTTCTGAAGAATTAGGGACAGACGCATTTTAGAAATCTAAAATTAGGCTCCAGAAATCGGGAGAGCTTGTCGGAAATGCTGGATCTTGGTGACCCTATGTCTAGACAGTTGCATTCCACAAACCTGACTATGCCATTACGCGCACTGATGAGCTAGAATTGCTTCTGGGCCTAGGAGTTCATGCCCAGATCTTTTTGCTGAAGTTCAAATTCTATTCAGTGGTCACTTCACTGTTCGAAAGCAAGGATGGGGCTTCTAGGTTGATGCACCTGAGCTTAAGGCTTGATGACTATTTTTTCTTTAGAAATAAACACATTATGACCTTCTGGAAGATTAAACAAAACACCTAATACCGAAGTTGACATCAGTTTTCTTTAAGACTGATCACAGAACTAAACAGTATCATTCAACTCCCTTTACAATGCTATAATTCTCAAGTCTTTCCTACTGGGAAATTACATTCCTTGAGGGGGCAGGGAAGGGGGAAATCACACATTTATTATTAAAAATGAGAGAAAAGAGTGCCTTAAAAAGGAAGACTTGTGTAAGCAAAGGATAAGCAGAGAAAATGAACTGAGTTTTTCCTGCATATGTTACTCATTGTCAATGCTTATCCGTACATTTGATGAAATCCTGCTTCGGAACATTCTCAGCCATTTACCAGGGTTCATTCTGAAACTGAAGTAAGAAAAACCCTGAGTTGGCAAAATCACTAGATTCAAAGCAATATTAGTTTTAAAGATGTCTTGTTAAGCCAATTTGGCAAATTCACGATTAACGTTAGAAAAACATAATGTACAGAACATTAGAAAACAGCCCTACTAATTGGCTAATCAGTCATAAAAATAATTAATAGCACCCTAGTCAAAGTATATTTGCAGCAAGATAAACACAAAGAGAACACACACCTTTTCTGAAGTACTATCTACTATGTGATTTGGTTTAACATACAAAAGTATTTTGGCATAACGAGTAAAGAGCAAAAGGCAGTTTTAGAAGCTCTTGCATTTTAGTGAATTAAGTGGCCCAGTAAAATTGGACCCTTTTAATTTAGGACAGGCTTATAAGAACACACATGCATCCCCCCTCACCTCCCCCAAAATGAACCCTGCTATTAGTGCTCCAAAAATTATCTCCTACAGGAAAAAAAAAAAAAGTTCTAGGGTAGTTGGCCATCTCTACTAAGCCAGTTTTTTCCCGATTAACAGTATTATGAATAATGGTAATACTGCATCTGAAGAGCTCAGCATGTTATTGTGTAGGGCCTTATGTCTGAGAAAAGCTAGGGGATAAGACGTGAAGCTGCCCTTCTCTCTAGCAACAGATCTGAGCAAGCAAAAAGGTTGTTTCTCTGATGGTCATCTGTGAATAAATAGCTGGCCTGGAAAACAGCAATTAAGAGACACATACACCTTCGTTAAGGGTAGACCAAAACCAGTTGTAAGAGCACATTCCAGCATGTAACAAACACATATGATGTAACACTTCTACATTTAGAAATCTCCCCATTACATAATTTTCTCTATTAAGCTGCACTACTCGCTCTAGAACATCAAAATTTTTACATTTGTTTCCTGGTAGTTGTTCTATTCATATAGTGGGTTTTTTTTGTTAAGAGTGGGTATGTACAAACCTTTCATAGCAATTACCAGCAAACTGACAGATTACGTATGCACAGTAACAGACAGATAGCTTTCACAGAAAGGTATGAAGAATCTTTGCAGTCTAAGTCCCATGATTCAGTTCATGTCAATGCATGATTGCAATCCATACACAACAAGTTCCCTCCTTCATCTTTGTCTTCTCTTTACACCTGTTTTCACCTAAAATATTTACATATGCAACCTTATAGATGTCAGAATATTCTTTGAGATTTACTTGGTAAACCAATGCAGGCAATGCCCTTACAAAGTAGCCAGTAAGAGTCTGCAGAGACAATTCTGTACTAAACTGCAATAAACACTTGGCTGGGAAAGGTTAAGAATACTGTGGTGATTCACCATGAAGAAGTTTTCATACCCTGAGGAACTTTACAGCAATGCCCTAAAGCAGAAACCTTGTTTTTGACATAGAGATAACAAAACCAGGTAAGATTTTGCAATGAGTGCCTGTACTGTCTCACTATTTTGTAATAGCACATAGATACATCAGTTGCCCATGGTTATCAGAGAGCTGGACATTTTTTGTAGTTATCTGTAGTCAGAGTATCATTCACAAAAGAAAAATATTTGGAGCAAAAAGAGACACATTGCTTGTGACTGACAAGTTAAATCACACTAAACTCATTAGGCAAAGATTGTCCTTTGCTGGTTCCAAAGTCATTTAAGGCTTTGGATTATCTGGTAACTACATACTAGCCACGGAAATTAAAAATGTGTAAGGACAATTGACCTTGTGGTATCATCTCTGTCAGATGTTTTACATACTTCTCTTTCCTGGCTTTTTACAATTCATGCATTCTAACCAACATTCCCTACTTAGAAAACCTGCCCACCTACCCTTCAGTACATGGTAAAAAAATCCAAACAGGCAAGGCTTTCTGTTTGCAAGTTTGAAGAAAAAAAGGAAAC
>KZ505987.1:307451-369756 GCA_002844005.1 Limosa lapponica baueri
TCGATGTACTACTTCCATATTTCAATTATATGGATATGGGCAATTGAGGGCTGGATTCGTTGAGTTTGAGCCAGCCACACTTCTAGTATGAAGAAGTTTTGAAAACGGTATGACAAATCAAAATTGTCCCCAACAGACAATCCCTAGCTGATGAAGGGACATAAACTCTTTATGCAATGCTAACCTATCTCCCCAGCATTGCAGGTACTAAGAAAGGTATAAAAAGAGGTGTAAAGGGAGAGAAATACTTTCTTGCCTAATACATTTTCATTGTTAAACTCTCTTTCTCTACTCCAGCATTTCATTTACATGCAGTTACTCTTTTGTATACATAGAAGTACTGTCCTTTACAATATGCAATTATAACATATCCTTTAAAATGGAAACCTATGATATAGTGCAACATTTTAGTTATCTAGAATTCAGTGTATTCTTATCACCATAAAATATCAGTAATTTGCTCTTAACTGATTATGTAAACTTGTAGTTCAGCAACACCTAGAAGCAGCTGTGGCTTCCTGCCCCACTTCTCTGTATAGCCGGTTGTGTTATCTCCGCTCATAATTCTTTCTGACTCTTAATCCATATACAACAAAACATCTATTTATATATTAAGAAGCATTATCCTAAGTAATTAAAAGTAAAAATCTACCACAAAGTTACCAAATCAGATGCTTACGTGCACAACACGTTGGTTTTTTATTGCCTTTGTTCATCCACTCCCTCATTTGGGAAAAAAGTTCACCTTTCAAAAGAGGTCCTTCACTCAACTGACACTGCAGTCATTGCTGAAGCTGCAGGGCACTGCATATAAGCTATAAGGATCAGGACTTCAAACCCTAATAAAATGTCCTAAGTCTGACATTTAAGTACTTAGGTTTGATACTTATCCTCATACAAGCATAGGATTATCATACTGACCTTCTTTGTAAAGTGCCTCGAGGCCTATGAATGACAATGCCTCACGAGCACGAAGTATGGGGAAAAGGTGGGTGCTGAGACTGAACTGGGTTCAGTCTTTCTCCAATTGCACCACAGTTTTAGAACTCAGCTGCGGGGTGCACTTTAAAAATAGCATGAAAGTGAAATACATTAACAACTATTAACAAATAATGTATCTGTAAATCGCAGCTCCTACTACACTGCAAGTATATTGTATTTGACTGGCCCATCTTTCTGAGGGAATCAGACCAGAACAAATTATTTATAGCATTCACAGATGCTGATTTTATATGAGGATTAAAGAGATTATGAAAAAGCAGCTTTCACATATTTTGCTTTATAGGTATTTGTAATGCCATTACAAGATGTTACTTTGCCTAGTACCTTCTAACTAGATACATAAAAGCACTTTTTAAACATTAATGAACTGTAGCAATTTTATTGCACTTCTTTTTTCTACTTACCAGAGTAACAGGCAATGAGAAGTTGTCATCAAGCGAATCAGTGACAGGACTTAGAATAAAACCTCAATGCCTTTCACGACTCGATATTTCACTCAATATTTTGATTGAGTAAGATGTAGGAATATTTGCCTCAAAATGTTTAATAATAAGAAAAAAAATGCTCTGTTTCCAGAGGTCCGGCTAAAGCAAGGACAATGGCATATTTTGGGGAAGGCAAAGGCCCGATCCACGTGGATAACGCGAAATGCACAGGAAATGAGAGATCCTTGGCAGACTGCATTAAGCAGGACATTGGGACGCACAACTGCCGTCACAGCGAGGACGCAGGAGTCATCTGCGACCACATAAGCAAGAAGAACCCTGGGAACAGCAATAAAGGTGAAGCCCCGTTGTGAGTGGCAGACCAACAGGTTGAGATGGGGAATTCTCACAGTAGAAAGAGACAAACGTAAACAATCCCACCTCACAAAGGGAATAGTTATATCAAAAGAACTATAGAAACAAAAAGTGGTGGGAAATCCTCTCTGCTTACACTGTGTGAGTGATCTTACTGCTGTGCCAGCTGTGCAAAGGAATCCTAAAGACTATTCAAATGATACAGGATAATTGTCTATGATAGCTTACAGCAGTCACATTCCTTAAGTTGCACAAGGGACATGAAAATGCAAAAACCTGGACAGCTACTTTCAACTTTTCAAGGTATAGGTTACCTTCAGCTGAGGACTGAGACCTATGTGGTACGCCAAGCTCTGCTTCCATTTACATGAAGAACCCTATAAAAAAATCCTACACTTGAGAAGCAGAGCACAAATGTCTAAATTGCTCTGTGATCACAGTCAAAAGATCTCAGCCAAAAAGAACTTCTATGTCTGAGAGAATTCAGTGTATTTTCCCTGAGCAAAATTTGGTTGTTAAAAGCTACCATGAAACACAGAGTAACTTCAGCCTTCATGGTTTTTTTTTGTTTGTTTGTTTGTTTGTTTTTTAAAGACAAGTAATTTTGAAAATAAAGCTTCTAAGACATGTACTTGCTACAAGCAGTGTGCCTAATTTATGGTTTTATTGTAGGTTTGTTGTTTTTTTTTTCTTTTGACTTGTCATGAGATAGAAGACGAAATATACTGAAAGCAAATTTGGTAAGAAATTAAAAAATATTCATTGATAAATACTTGCAGCATTAGTTGAAAATCTGTAGATGCTTATGGGTTTAGCCCTTGATGTTAAATTTCTTACTTTCAAAATAGCCATTTTACTTTTTTTCAAGGATATCTTGATATCAGGATGTGAGCTATATGAAGAGAGCCATGAATACAGTACAAGGTTTTAAATGGTACCTTCAATGAAAAAAAGGCCTGGGTATGATTTACTGCCTGAGACCTGATTTTCCTTCACAAAATAAGCCTTGATGATGACACAGCCATAAAACCACTTTGTTCTTAGCTTTTAATTACATGTTTATGTTTAGTTAATATAAACAGATTAACTCAATAATACTACTACTATTAAATGCTATGACAGGAAGTACAGGCTTTATTTTCTGAACAGTTGTGAGTAAGCATAAAAAATATGTATTCACAGAGTCTTACAAAAGGAATTGTAAAAAATACACTTCATTGTGCGACCTAATTCAAACTACATGCACAGCATCAATCAATCCATTTCAAAAAAAGACACTGCCTAAGACACTGGAGGAGCTTCAAAGAACAGTAACAAGAGAGAGTCCAGAAAAACATTTAAGTGCAGTCAGACAGAGTGAAGTAGGATTACTTACCCTAGTAAAGAGACAAATGAGAATAATAAATAACACATTGCACAGATAAAGAATATTGAGAATTATTGTCTCAGAATATGTGTACAAAGGACACTGAATGAAATGAAACGGTGACAAATAATGGACTCCACAATAAGTCAAAGCAATAAATTTGATCTCATAATAAATAAGCTTGGGGACATTAGATGAAGAAAAAGGTGAGAGAAAATAAATAGTGCACTTAGAAATGCTTCAAAATCAAGAAAATATGAACAATATCAGAAAAGGAGTCATTGTCACAAGAAGTGATTAAGACAAAGAACTTGACAAAGGCTGAAAAGGAACTGAATACTTACATACGTACCAGGAAATCCAAAGCTATCCAAATCACCCCATTTGGAAAGACATATTAAATCACACCTTCCAAAACTAAAAAAATGTCTAAATTGTTTTATGCTCTATGGGAAGTAAATTCCTCCACCTTACTTTAAAACATTTGGCACTGGCAACTCTGAGATAGGATGCTGGACTAGATGATCCTGGGCAGCTCTTGTACTCTAGCACACCTATTCAACTTGACAGTAGTCAGAAAACAGCTATGCCTACCTGTTGCTTATTCTTGGATATTGCTGTTGCTTACAGGTGCACCTCTCTCCCTCTCCCTTCTTTCCGACTCTGTATTTTGCTAATCTATTAAACTGGCGAAAAATAATCCACCCTATCTTCATAGGCCTGCAAATACATACCTCAGACCTACTATACAAAACAGATGATCAAAGGCTGAAAAAAGGTGCTTATCTGTTACTTGTGGTTTCTACAGTTGCTTTAGACCTCTTGGTTTGCCAGCTTCCCTTTTCAAACAGCTCAGAACCGACAAAGATATTAACACAGACAGGAAAGGATGCTGGGTTAAGCTTTTCAAGAAATTCCCTTCTTTACCCTCCCCAGACGACAGGAAATTTCTGGTTTGTTGACTTGGACGGTATTTGGCAAGGAACTCATAGAATGTTTTTTGGCACAAATGAATGCAATCTGAGAAGGGAAAATTAAAATAACTGACAGTGGGAGGAAGCACTCAGAGTGCCGGATGCCCCCCAAAAATCTGTAAAGTAATCCTGGCCATTGTTAAATGGAAATCTGAATCCTGCAGGAATATAAAGGTATTCTCAACTGTTACTCAATAAATAACATGGTTTGCAGTCAAAGAAACTAAAGAAAATGTACATTTAAGGTGACTGACAAACTACCTTATTTTTCCATTGTTGTACACTGAATGCAATGTCTTATGTCCTCGGCAGGGGTGGCTGGCCATGGCAGGTTGCACTCCGACTGAAATCTTCTCATGGTGATGGAAGACTCTTGTGTGGTGCTACTCTCATCAGCAGCTGCTGGGTCCTCACAGCTGCACATTGCTTTAAAAGGTAGGTCTCTCTTCAAAAGTGAAGTGCATTTTCAAACTATTTGGTTGTTCAGGGTATAGGCAAAACCATTCCAGTTCAAGCCCTCTGAAAACTGGCCTTTGGTTTAAAAAAACCTTACCAACCAACCTCTTTTCCCTCCAAATGAAAACAAACAAAAACCCTAATACACTGAAATTATTCTGGGTGTCATCATTTATGAGATTTGTATTCAAAACTTCAGCACTTCCATGAAAAAAATACAGACAATACTTCTGACATTTTAACACAGCTTTTCTGTTCCAACAAAACTGCACCTCAGGCTCTCAGGTTTCCTCAGACAACTGAGCAAACTTCAAACACAGGGACTGTAATATTTTGGATTATTTTTTGGTACTGATAGACACTGGGGGTGATAGACATTTTCACTGTAATACTGCAGTGACTAGATGAACTAGTCCCCTCAAACCCATTTTAGTGTAAAACAACATTATGCATTTTGCTGAGTCTAAGAGGATAATAAATCTGTACACCTTTAGCTCTAAGTTGACATTGGACAGACTGGGCTGAACTTCCTAATGATCTCCGAGTGATTTTAAGGGGCTAGGTTTCCAAGAGCTATCTATAGATCAAGCGCCTTCTTCACATATTTTCCACAGACAGACAAGAGAAAGACCAGTAGAGCATTTCTCATATCCTGGGAATTGGAACACTGCTTAAGTAACAAAAGTGGGCTCATCTGTACTATGGATAAAAATGAAATGCAATTTTATGCATGATGATTAGAATTGTTCACCAGTAGTACAGCAGTATTACTGGTTTCTGTAATGTCACAGACACATAATTTAAGATCAAAAATTATTTTAAGGTATTTTTCCTTTTATAACCCACCCATCTTACTAGCAAGTTCTGTTCTGAGTGGTTCTGACGGGTATAGGGAATTTGCAGGTCTATACATAAAAAAAAATTAACTTTGGATAATTAGAAATACGAGGCATAGAAAAAAAATGAAATTACATAGACCAGGATGTCATTTTAGGAAATACTGTGTTACTTGAACACTGTACTGTTCTAATATTGTAACTCTTATTTAAGTGCTTCTTTAGCATTCCTGAATGCCCATGTATACTTCAACATGGTTCTGCTAACTGTTTTTTTTCAGAACTAGGGACCCTGAGGCACAGTGGAGCCAAATACCTAGTAAGACACCAGAAACCAAAGCAATCACCAGACTTAAAATTCAGTTTTCTCAAATTTAGCATGAATGGTGATATGAATTCAGGTATGCCTTCACTGTCAGTACATTACTTGACTGGCAGCAGGATGATATTAGCATGGTGGCTGATTACTAAACCATCCTCCAGGAACTGGCTGGGAAATAAGCCTTCTAGGAGGTGCTAAGGTGAACGTTGCCAGGCTGCACTAGACCTTAAAGGCATGTCCAGCCCAGCGATCCAACAGAGTCGTAACACCCTGAAAGCAACGTTATTTTCCACCCTTGAAGCGCTCCCAGATGACTCCTCTGCCTCCACTCTTCAAATGTGATATGAGTGATGGTTCTCTACCATTTCATAGGTGACTTTTGGGTGATGAAGACTGGACACCCCTGAGCTAGACTACTTTACCTTTTTCACGTACTGATGCTCTATCACAATATTTCCACGTTTGGCAAATACCAGCTACTACAGGGGAAGAAATATAATTGTCTACAGATTAAAAAATCAGTTTAAGAAAGCCTTATGCATGTGAATGTGCACAGAAACATGTGCACGTCTGTAAATCTGTGCGGAGACTGCTCATTAAGTTTCTCACAAGAAGCCTTGTAGCTATTAAAATTTCATATATTTGCATGAGAAGCAGCACTTCTCATTCTATTAAATGTTTAAATTCAGTACTTTTAATTAAGATAAGCTTTCCTGGATCTCCTGTCTTCATTATTCTGCTATAAATGACCACCATCCATAACACAGAAAAACAACTGGAACCTATTAAAGAGAACACTGTTCCTTTTGTCAGAATCAAGGATGTAACATTAAATGGAAGCAGCAAGTTTTCTACTATACTATTTGATACATGGGTGACAGAAGAGCACTCATTATCACTAGTCATAAACAACTTTCCTTCACCCTTAGGCTTAACGAATCAGAATAAACAATTTAAAATCAAGTTCCTTTCATTATTAAACCAGGTTAGGAAGGAAGTGTGTTCATTTCTCATCTAAATTACAAACACCTAATACATTTGTGACTCTGCAGAACTCTGACTTCCATGAGGTTTAAAAAAAAAACCACCACAAGAAAAACCCACACAACCCCTTTGCCCCTTCAAATGGCATTAAAGATAATGGATAGAGTATTTGGTAAATCCTGTAATTGATGTTGTGGAGAAGGCCTATAAACTAAAATGCAGAGGCACCCATTACACTTAAGAAGAGAGTAAAGAAGAAAGATTTATACCATGTAAAATTACCTTTCTCTACTTGAAAGCAAAATTTCCATTTCACCACTGATAATGCATATCTGCGAAGTACTGCGATTGTGTTTGTTTATATATACAAAACCTTTATGTCAGTGTACATAATGGTTAACTTAGATGGGTAAATATTTATTGACCGCAAAAAAGCTTTCATAATCCAGAAAATATCTGCATAGCACTAATACGTGGTTTGCTGCACAGAGCCAAAAGTGTATCTATAAATTATGAGAGAGTATTTTCACTGACCTTTGGAAATGTTTTTGGCAGACTATGTCAGGCAAATATATATTTAATGTTAATGACCCTGTACATTTGTATTCCGATATGACACTCAGACGTGTACCAAAAATTGTTAAAATATTATTTTCAAACATTCAAAGATTGTATCTAGCAATACATTCTAGGGTATAGAATCCTTTTTATGTTAGCTTTTCAAGGCAACAAGACCAACAGTTAAAAACAATTGCTGTAGCACAAATTTTTGAACTATTTAATATTGCTTAACTGGCAAAGGAAATAGCATAATTTTATTTAACTTACTTGGCTCAGTTGCTGTATCATTTAGATTCTTAAGTGGAATGTCATCATGCAGTTATGAAATTTGAGCAGAAAAATGTATCTGAGATGTCAGTAACAAAACCAACTCTTCCATTTACTTTAACAGGGGTTTTGCATGTAAGTTAAGACTAATTCAAATGAAAATATTAAAGCCATTTTACTGCAATAGTAACTAAAGTACTTTCTGTATCAGCTTCCTTTTCTAATTTACTCTGAGGAAAATAGATCCTACAAAGTTGGCTAGCACATCAGCCAAGATTGTTTGTAATCTCAGCCTGGGCAAGACATCGGAGAAGTACTTAGTTGGCTGTATAACTCATCCCAGTGTCACTACACTCTTTACGTTCTGAGCATTACATCTGTTCTGTAAATAGATTTTGTAAAAGTGAAAGTGTTTGATACTGCACACCCTGACCATTCAGCTACCTACCTCTATACTGACTTTGTCCACTTTGGAGAGAGGCACAGGAGTTGCGCTGTCAGTGTGGAAAACATTCTATAGCTGGGTGTTTTATTCCTGTTTTACAAGTTTCACAAAAGACCAATGAATTGATTAGCCTACACAATAAAATGAACTACCATGGTCTGTCAGTTTAGTTTTCATAGCGTATTCAAATTGCTTTATATATCATAGTA
Organism: Limosa lapponica baueri; assembly: GCA_002844005.1. Classification (NCBI taxonomy): domain Eukaryota; kingdom Metazoa; phylum Chordata; class Aves; order Charadriiformes; family Scolopacidae; genus Limosa; species Limosa lapponica. The sequence continues at coordinate 315,674 of KZ505987.1, forward strand.
GCACGCTTTCTGTCAAATGATCAATATTATGGGTACTTCCATGAAAAAGATGGCCAAAGCAATCGATACACTTGCCTTGATTTAGTAGTTTCTCGTGCTGCAACCAAGACAGAAATCTTTAAGCTGTAGTTCCAGGAAATACACTACCTATGAGGTTATATAACTTCCACGTGAAGAGACAAAAGACCATTTTATATATATAAATACAGAACGCAGATGCAACTTTCTACTGAACACAAGATTAAACTAAGGAATCAGATTCGTTTCCCTACCAGTATTTTTTCGTAACTAGAGGAATAAAAAGTACTTTCCCCCTAATATGTATATTTATATAAAAACATGTTTCTAACTTTGAATGCTATGGTTTTGCCAAAGCATTACTGAAAATTTTTGCACATGGACCAGGAAAATTTGCTTTCAAATCTATATGTAAACACGCTAAATTAAACTCTGAATTATAGTTTCTAAAAATTCCCAGAAGCAATAGCGAGCAAATACATAAAACCTATTCAGGATAAACTGGCACTGAAATGTACCAAGCATTTTATTGTAAAGATGCACAACTTATTCATAAAAAGTCACTTTCACAGAAATAATGCTAGAAGAAAGCTGTGTTAAGTAACACCTATACAATATAGTATTTTAATGTACTGAAGATGTGTGTAGCTTTACGCCGTGCTGTATTAAGAAGAGCCAAATAGATGGCAAAAGAAAAAACAAAAAATCAGCTCCCCCAATGTCACAGATCGTATCACAGCACTGCTGTAAAAAACCCCTGTTTTCTAGCCAATGTCAGACTCTACTTTTACAGGCTCCCCCATTATAGCTCAGAGTAACAATAATAGAAGTTATATTGACAATATACTGATAATAGTATACTAAGTGTCTCGGCACAGTATCGCAAGATTAACCTTTTCTGATATAAGATGTGTGGCTACAGTGACCGAGGAGGGGATTCATCAGTACCAGAGCAAAAATCCTTGGCAGGCAGCAAGGATTTGACAGACAATCCATAAGGCTGCAGAATTTAGGACTTCACTGATGTCATACTTCAGATGAGCAAATACAGATGCATATCCAGAAACTAGTTAAGACCTAACTAGATGCAGATCCAGAAACTAGTTAAGGCCTAACAACCTTTCTTACTCTGAAGAATCTCCTTGAAGGCAATAAAAATAAAAGCAACGTATCAGGTGCCAAAACAACTTCCATGGAATTTTGCCATTTATTTTATCAGGAAAACAATCAACTATGAAGTCTTAGTGAGCTTTTAAAACTGGCAAAACCACACAAGATGATCTAGAAATGAGAACGTGAGATCCAGCGCAAGAGAAAGAGAGATTCAAGTACTTGTTTTTTAAAAAAGCTTACAAAGAAATACTTTTATCCTAGAAACTTCAAGGGACTGGAGTCAGAATGCCTGCAGTAGAAAAATTCCTAAGGAAAATTGATTTGGTGATAAGTTATAAAATACTAGCACTTTTGTGGTCAAAATAGAAAGATTAGTAATGTGACACATATAAACAGTTTTTTTCCTAAATATCTTTGAGATAAACATACCGATCCACAAATTAAAAAAGATCTTGAGCTATTTTTTCAGGGAGGAAACAAGTAATGTACTCGGTAGGACACATGATTCAATTTTTCTCAGTTCTCCCTCTGAGACTAAAACCAGTATGAATACCTTTTTAAACACCTCTGTAAATGTTAAAAGTCTGCATCAGCTGCATCTCTTCATTTCCAGCTGCTATAGTATTTTGATTTCCAACCACAAGGAAAATACATTATCTGGAGAGTATTTCACAGAGACTACTACAGAGGAGGACCTGGAAAAAAAGTTTTGTGGTAGACAAGTTACTTCATTTTTCCTATATAAAAGGTCATCTTCAGATGAACATATGTTTGGTCATAGTCTGCAACTCTCTCTCCATACAAGCCTAGAAATGAAATTTTGCTCATAGAAGACCTGAAGAAGATGTGCAGAATTTGACAAAGAAAGCTTTGCAGGCAACCAGGAACGCAATCCACAATTAGAAGAAATATTCAGTGATGCAGCTATATATTGTTCAGAAGAAACCTGTAATGTTCCTGCTTTGTGTGCTGCTCCTCAAGCAGGCTTTAGTACGCTATGGAGATCAGCACACTGCTGGAGGGTATAAAAAGAACAAGTATAGGTTAGAAGGTGATGGAACACTGTAGGGTATTTTCTGTACACATATTACAAATTTCCTGTCGAAGGCTATGAGGGCAAGGGAGAAGTCAAAGAAAAAATATTTGGGTTAGCTTAGCCAGATTTTAAAATAAATATATGTACCGAACAGTACTCCCTTGTTTGCATTTTCCTGAGAAGGGGTGTGTATTCTGTAATCCAAAAATCTCCACAGGCACATGCAGAAAATTGTTATTTCAGCTACAGTAATCATCTCTAAGCTATTTACCATTTACTCTATGATGTGAAAGAAACTGGAGTCTTATTAGATGCAAAACAAGTCTTAAGATGTGCAGGCCTTCTGTCACTTTGACAATAGGTGCTTGTGATGCACATATGCTTTGTTTTCCTTATTATAACTTCAGTTAACGTAAGAGTTTTTTATCAAGTTATCTAGGCCTCTAGAATTTCTCAACCAACCTACAAAGGAAGTTTGAACACTGTTTTCATTTAACTATTTGAAGCATCACAATGATGCTAGTACTCAGGTTTTCATTATAATTACTAGCAGGTTGTATTACCGTTATGAAATACATTTATAATGCACACCTTTGAAATCAGTGCTAGTCATGGCAGATGGCCATAAGAAACCTTGCCTATGAAAATATACAAAAAGGAACATAGCTCAACTTTAGGAAAAGTTTTTTGGTATTCTTTAGGATACACTTGACTGTCAATCTAAACATCTGAGAAAGCATTTTTGCTCTTTAAAAAAGACTTTTGGTATCATTATTTATATGAGCAATAAAGACTCTGATCAAATCTGTTTGCATGCTCAGGACCTGACTCTGCATGAGCCAGCCCTATTTGTTTTCATCTCAATCTTAGGTATGGCAACAACACTCGGAACTATGCCGTGCGAGTTGGAGACTATCACACATTGGTACCAGAAGAGTATGAGGAAGAAATTGGAGTCCAACAGATTGTGATGCATAAAGAGTACAGGCCTGACAGCAGCGACTATGACATTGCACTGGTGAGGCTACAGGGGCCAGAGGAACAGTGTGCCAGATTCAGTACCCACGTCTTACCTGCTTGTTTGCCATTAAGGAGAGAGAGACCACAGAAAACTGCTCCCAACTGTTATATCACCGGATGGGGTGACACAGGTAAAAATGTTTTAATGATTTCCACCCACTGATCTCGTTACCTGGGGCTGTTTAAAAAAAAAAAAATCTCAAATATTTAAGATAATGCTCAAAAGGGAGTAAATTTACTCTTTTTATATAGGGGAATATTTTCTCACCTGATCCTTAAACAGGAATGACAACACTTTGTTTACTGAATTTAGTTTGTGCTTGAAAAGTGGCAATTAACCCTGTCGCTCTAAATCACAGAACTAGGCAGTAAGATGGCCTCATTAACACTGACAAGCATGAATGAATGAAAGCCAGGCACACCCTGCACAGCAGCTTATCACCTCCTGCCTCAGAACATAACTAACAGCTCTAATATATTTAAGGTTTTTAAGGTAAGTCCTATGAATATTTTAGAAAGGTTATTTAAATTACACTACTTCAACAGAAAAATTGATAGAAAATATACATATAATAGAATTTTAGACATTTTTTGTCTCCCTTTTTACCACTGACATTTTCAATCACAAGTTTGATTTAATTAAGAGAACATCTTGCCAAAATTTACAAGAGCCACAATGCAATCAGTCAGTATAAGATTCTTCCTCTTCAAAGGTCTTTGTCCTTTAAATGTTTTACAAACTAATAACCATGTTTTACTTTCATGTTTTTGTGGTGCTGAATACAGTGCAAGACAGCAACCACACTTGAGCCTTTGTTCCAGTGACTCATTCAAACTGGCAAGTAGACAAGGCAGCAAGGCCAAACATCAGTTCTTCCCCTACATGCCTTAATCTGTGTGCACAGATGTCTGGGTCACTGTACTACAATAAAGGAGATAGACACAAGTCTACAAAGGGTGGGGTTTTTGCTAAAAACAATTGCTAATTCATTGCCTAGCTCTATCTAGTTTTTTACACAATTCACTGAAAGTTCTGCAATACTGTTAACGTAGGACATCTATTTAAGGAAACATTAACCACTGCAATTGACTTTAATTACAGTAAGAAATTACATCATTGCAGTACTTCAGTTGAAACGTCACACTTACTATATGAATCATAATAACTTTACAAGTATTAAGATTTTTAAAAAAACCCAACCCAACACTGGCTTTGATTTACCATGTTTCCAACTGAAAAAGAGGTGCTAGCAATAGAAGAAAAGCCAAATGATTTAGATCTTGACCTTTTGTAAGCAGAGTACTGCTTATACAATGCAGGATTTACTACAGATAAAGAAAACCAAAAGACAAGTTCTGGTCACTCCCAAAGAATGAAGATTAGTGTCATTGGTACTCCGGTACACAGAAGTTGCCAGGATTGTAAAAGACTCAAAATGATACCACTGCTCTCTACCAGAGTACACTCGGGCTCAGAAAATTTAGCTCCTCAGGTGAGGTGACAAGCATGTACTTCAGGGCATAAGCCTGATGGTTGGCTGGATGCTCTGCTTGGAAGCCGACAGAGAATCTGTCAGGCTGAGTGAGACTAAATTTGAACTGGTGAACTTGAAATGAAGTATTTCTACAGCTTTAGTCTCTACTGCTCAAGACTCCTAAAAATAGCTTCCTCATTTAAGTATTAAGGCATGTATTATTGTAGAAGACACAGACAGTTTATCTGGAACAAAACAAAACCCAGCCTTGGAAAGGTCCAGCAAACAAAAGTAAAGTTACACCTTACATGTTCAACTTTTTTTTTTTTTCAAAACAAAATCTATATTCCATATTTACAATATCTACATAGTATTTTAGTATTATATATAACGGGCAGTAGATTTTTCAGTATCTACTCTTGTTTTCGGTTATTTTATTTAATGACAAAGAGTGTGAAAGACTGACAGCAAAAATTGGATTAAATCTTATTTATGTTTCCAAGACCAAGCACCTTAATGAGACAGTAATTTGGGTCCTCTTTTCAGGAAGGGCTTATTCAAGAACACTACAACAGGCTGCCATCCCCTTACTTCCCAAGAGGGTATGTGAAGAGCGTTACAAAAGAAGATTCACAGGAAGAATGCTCTGTGCTGGAAATGTCCAGGAACAGAAACGTGTTGATAGCTGTCAAGGAGATAGTGGCGGACCACTAATGTGTGAACGTCCAGGGGAAAGCTGGGTTGTGTATGGCGTGACCTCCTGGGGCTACGGTTGTGGAGTTAAAGATTCTCCAGGTGTCTATACCAAAGTATCATCTTTTGTACCCTGGATAAAAAGTGTGACCAAACTATGAATGACCATAATGGAAACCAAACTTTATTAAAAAAGTTTGAGGCAGGACAACTTGAACAGCACAAACAGTGCACAGCTGGGGCCCACAGTGGGTGGAAACTGGCACATTTTCCTCATTCATGTGTTTTTGTTAAATCCAAGCTGTATACACGCAATGTTTCCAGTTAGGGATTACTATCCAAACAAAACCCCTCTGTGTTAAGGAAGTTTATATATTGCAAGAACAAGCTACCACGCATCTAAGATGAGGAGAAAAGTGACAGCCAGTTTAGAGTAACATTGGAGCAGGAGGACAGCTGGAGAGTTCACCATGAGATTCGCTGCCCACAGGAAGACCATAGTAGCTCCAAGCTATTTATTCTCCAGGCTTCTCTAGAATTAATTACAGACCCCAGCCTAGTTTATTTAATCAGTTGTTGACTGTTTTCCTGTTATTCCTATGATCTTACACTCAGCTCTCTAATTTTGACTCATGTTTCATTAGCTAATGAGACCGTTAGCAGGTTGATTCTTGGTAAGTAATTCTGAGTAGGTATTAAACATTAGAAGAAAAGTAATTGTGAATAATCAGATCTCCAGCTATTCTGACAACTGTTCTCACAGCTTAGTGTGTATAAGGTACATTCCCAAGTAAAAGAGGCAGTATGCTGGAAGTTAGTTACCCTGCAAACATCCTGCACAGCTACAAGAGCTAGATCAAAAACAAATGACCTGTTTTCTTTCCTCTAGACAGATACATTTGTATTCTTTCTGAAACTCATAATTTTTAGTACATACAGCATTTCAGAGAGAATTTACTTTTCCTATTTGCCACTAGCTGTCAGTATAGTATCAGACAAACATCCCAATTCTCTCATTGATGGTTTTGGAGGGGCTTTACTCAAGTAACACTAAGAACTTCTGACAATCTTACAAGAGGAAGCTGTAAGTACGTGCAATGCAAATACTGGAGATGTTGAGTCTTAAACTACTATTCTCTACAAGATATTTAGACAATTCTCTCCTGCTTAGTTGCAACACTGGTTCAGACTGATCTTACAGGAAAGGTGAGAGTTAGATAGTTTTCAGTGACTTCTGAAGTATTGACATATTTTGATTGCATTTAATTCCTTTTACAGATACTGTTCCCCACACTATGAAAACCTTAATGGTTTATAATAAAAATGCACTGATAAAAAATTACTCTTGATGTACAGGACAAATACAAACCAACTTGCTATCCTTTTAGAAGGGGCCACCCCACTGAACTTACCACCCAGAACACAAGAAGTAATCACCATCTTAGGGCAACAACAACAGGTATCAGGCTTGAAAATATTTGAGACTAACTACAGTCAAGAGGGAGACAGGAAAGTTCAGTGCTACCTCTACAACCCCTGCCAAAGGCCATTCTGTATGTGTGCTCTACATATTACATTAACAAACATGCTTCTTAAAAAGCAGAACTGAAAGCTCTGTGGGCCATAAAACACTCCAGTGTGGCAGATGTGTGTCACCACATAGTGACTGTGCAAACTGTGACTGCCAGTGACTGGCTATCACAGTGTTGTTTCGCGTTTTGTGAACAAAGTGGGATGCTTGTATTCATGTTGTAAGTGGGCAGTAATTCATTTCTGTGTTGTTTTATGTCTCTCTGGTGTTGTAAAAAATATTCAAGGCAACTCAATTTGCATACAAAAATGGCGATGATATTGCAGAAGCCTATGAGATTGAAGACTTAGCCCTTAATTTCTCTCTGACCTCAAACTTAGTTTTCAGGGGTCATGACTAGTTTAAATATCTTGTTGGAACTGGTGCTGAACTAGTACACGAGGTGCTTTAATATATTTTAGTTTTCTGTAATTCCACGCTATTTGAAATAGTGTGAAATATCTTATTTAAAAATATGTCAAAAATCATAGTACTGTGACCACCTACTGTTAAGACCTGCTAGTGAACTTCAAACCTATTTACATTTTTACTTATTGCACACAGCCCTTTTAATTAAAGGGAAAGTAAATCTGTCAAAATATATCTACTTGTACCATCAAAGCTTTGCTATATAAGACCCATTATTTTGAAACTTGTGGTGAAGTAGGCTATATAGTGCAATACATGCGTTGTGTACAGGGGAAATTATTTTTAGAAGTTGCACCACAGAAATATGATACTGGGGGGGAATCAAGTCTGCATACTAGATGTAGTATTTAGTACAGTAGTTTTGCTCTTTTAATAGGATGCTTTATTAGATTTTAAAATGTTGCACTATCATTTTCATGCAGAGAGCATGTCTTTTCAGTTTCTAACATGTAATGAAATTGTGTTTATTACGCCATTCTAATTTTTGATCAATGAGCCCAATGATGTAAATGTATACAATAAAAACTGCCACACTGACTACAGTTTTTATACAACAATCTTGTGGATAACATACAAGCAGAAGCTGCAGGAACAGCAGCTGGGTAAACTTCACGTGAGCTTTCTTTAACAGAAAAGCGTGCTCTTGATAGTATTTTCTCCAAAGCATGTAAGATTTGGACCATTTTGTCAGAGAAAAAGGTTTAGTTTGTATGATGGAATTCCTAGTGCTTTGTGTGCTTTAACTTAGACCAGTTAGGTTGTCATAAATAAGTTTTTCCTACACTCTTAAAACTGCTCAGCATTTTTTTTTGACCCTTGCTGTTCTCTTCTTCAATATTTTACATACAAGGTTGTAGAAAAACCTGTTCTTTGGCCTAAGCTAAGGTTTTTTTGTATTAAGCAGGTTGGTCACAGTGTTAACAGTGGCATAAAACTAAGAAAACACCCAGCACTGCTATTTCCAGATTAGATGACCATCTTAAACACTGATGCGTAATCTATCCAGGTTCCCCAACATTGTGAAGATATATAATCAGATGCAGTCCCCTTGAATTTCCTGAGGTTTTGTCCATTTTCCAGAGAACATACAGAAAAGATAAACAAAGAGCAGAAACATGACTGCAACTGACACAAAACCTGTTTAACATGCATTTATCAACCCTGAACAACTCCCCAAAGTAAAAGGGCACATACCTGTAAACCACAGATAAACCAAGATCCCATTTTATGATCATTATATGCAGAGTATCTATAGCCTTAGCTTATTTCCAGAAAAATGCACAGCCCTATAATAACTTATACTTAACAAGTCAGTCCTGAATCAATGTTTTCTATCATTTTCAATGTTGCTGCAACCATTTCACACTTTTGAGTGCTATTAATGCTGTTACAATTTCAGAGTGGCAATCACGAAACTTAACAGAAGGCTAAAACAATTCTGCTCGAGTAGCAGATCCCAGTAGAAGAAACCACCCAGAAAACAAGAATTTTGTGGTATCAGAAAAGAAAAATGGGTTTTGTTTCTGCTCCAAGCTGCTAGTTAACTAGTTAAGTTAATGCAGTTAACTGAGGTAGTAGAGCCCAGACCTACCTCATACACATTAGATACCTGCTCAAATGCAGTAGTTCCTATTCCATTTATTTAGCATGGAACACAGAAACTGCCCATGTAAATTCCTGCAAATGTAACACCAAGCAACCACAGACAGGAAAAAGATGACTTACGAACTTGGAAATAAGTATTTACCTTTGTAAAAATGTAAAGGAAAAAAGACCGCGTTGGGTGAAAGGCATGAGACATTGGAGAGGCATGAGACACTGATGTAACTGCAGATAGAACAGTGTGCAGAAAAATAAGGACCATCTAGAAAGGCTAGAGCTAAGGTGCAACAGGAATAGATTGAAAAGATGGGAAACAGCTGTTTGGGAAATGGGAATTAAATTTTAAGTGAAATCATGACAAGCAAGCCATCCTAAGCCATATGGAAATGAGGAAGTTGCATCTTTTAAGAATACCTCTATTGTACTCAATTAATGACAGAAAGCAGATTTTACTACCCTCTGTGCACGCTTATGAAAAGCTTGTCATAAGAAAGGCTACGGAACCTCACTTAAGCACTCAAAAATAGTAAGATACCCACAGCAAACATTACAGTTCATACTTTTGCATTTGACCGTAATGTTGAAAATCAGTTTTTCCTTCTCTTGAGCCAAACACAGTTTTATCTTTGCAAGTTCTAAATATTTGATGAAGAGCTAAAAATTGAAAATCTAACCTGCAGGCCAGCTCAAGCCACCAGGCCAATTTATTTAGCCTGTGACCTGCTTGCCACCACCTGTTCCCAAGAACCTTAAAGCTACTCCCCCACAGATCCTGGGATTTATGACCACTCAGGTGGAAATACCAGTGACCTCATCACTTTGCTCACACAATGGACTAGTAGGACAGCTACATGGCTCTCCTCTAAGTTAGTTTCACACAGAAAGATCCTCCATTATAGGAGGCAGAGACAGGACAGTCACTTTTCAAAGGGCAAGTTGTAAATAAAAAAATAAATACAAACCCAAACCAAAACCTAAGATAATTACCATGCACTGGACTTGTTAAAATAGATTAAAAAGGCACCTGCTGTCTGGTAAGAGCAAGGGTTAAAATACAAGGGAATTGGGGTAACACATCACGTATCAATGTCATGTCATGTGTCAGATATGACAACCACCTCAGTGCAATGCCATACAGTAGCTAAAAGCAAACACCAGAAAGTCTAAACTTCTCAGTATCATTTCAGTGAACACAAAAGAAAAATGCTTCTCTACAGACCTTCATGTCACATTCTTGAGCTTTGTATTGTGTTAATAATTTCCATGCATTCCAGATCCCTGGAGAAGCCCTACTCCCGCTTCTTCCTATTCATGTGCCTACACTTCATGGGATCAAACCCAGTCACACACAAAAAAATTGACCTAAAAACTCAGGAAGCCCCTTTGCATCAGGGTGCCTGCCAGAACAGCAACCATAGTGTTAGCACTCTCCCACCCACACCTTTTCCCTGGGACAGCAGCAACTGCTGGCAACTGCCCTTGTAGAATAGACATATTAACTTACTTTCCAAAAGCACTAAGGTTACTACGGAAATCCACTCTTCTTGGAGAAAAGGAAATTTGTAGTACATGCTCATCATGACTGCTGGCTACCAGGCCTGGCAGCCACAAACTTGGAATCCTAAGCAGTAAAGATGTCATACGATAGGGTTGTACACAGAGCTGTTTAAAAGGAAAGAGTAATCACACACCACCAATTAAACAGGTGTAGTACCACTTATTATAGCTCCATGCAGAATATACAACCAGCCATACTTTGGCAATGGCAAGAAAAAGCACATGCTTGAAAAAAAAAAAAAACCCACACCAAAATGTTTCCTGTGACAGCTCCCTAATCTCCCTATCAGTCTATTCCAAAGTGTGACTAACATGAACATCGGAAGTCATTTCCTCAGATCTAATCCATGTTGTAATTAAAGTCCACAATTCTACCCCCTTCCACTTCAAATAGGAATCTCTCCCCGTCAGTTGCCAAGTACTTAGAAGTAACTGCATTGCCTACTGATCTCAGTTCTAGCTTCACAGACTTTTGTTTCCCAGTCCTTTTAAAGACTCCTTTCCCCCCTAACTTTTCAGTTTGCAATGATCTGCAAAAAAATTCCTTGTTAGCTAGAAGATATTCCACAAAAGACTGTGCCAGCAGAGCTGGTATTAGCAAAGTTTACTTACAGTAAAACATGTACCTTGTCTGATTCTGCAATGATTCACCATGTACTGGAGTTCCACAGATTCTTTTCTTGAGTACGGATTAAATAAAAGATCCCTAAGCAACCAAAACTGAAAAAGCAGCTATATTCAAAGTCACATGTTCTCCCCTGCAGCAGTAACCTCTCGTTAAAATAATGTGACTTCTGGAACAGCTCCCAGACAATGCATCAGCCACTGCTTTGCCCTTAAACCAGAGTCATAAATATAAGGCCCAGCTACCAAAAGCTGTATTCCCCACAACAGGCAGATCTGGCACGTATCAGCACTTTCAAAGAAGACGCACAGGTCTAGTCTTGGTTATCAATAGTCTTGTAAGGAAGAAGCGACACTCGCAGTGAAAGTTGATGTCTCTTTATTAACTTATTAATACATTTGAATGGTTTACATTGACATATATACTAAAATTATGACTGTAAATGTCACATTTATTTTCTAGACTTCACAGACTTACCTTCAGCTTAGGTTGTTGCAAGGAGTATACGTGAACTCCATTTCTAACACACTTAAACAGCAGAAGAGCCACCACTGAAGGTGCACAGAACCAGATTTAATAATACTGCAGTATGGTCAGCCACATGACAGACTGCAGTGCAGTCACTAAACTACTGAGAGCATTATTATAATTGCTTAAGACTTGGTGACAGCCCAAAGATAGGAGAAGCAGAAGATCCAGGAAAACAGCATAAAATGAGCTAGTCTAGTCATGCTAATTGTAAGCAGCAAAGGCTAACTTTAGGCAGAGTAAGCTACATTCCAACCCCTCTTTCTAAAGATGAGAGATGGGCTGCATAACATCCCATTTGGGCTCCAAGTCTGAACTTTATCAAAACACACTTGTTTGTGTTAAGTCTTAAGCGAGATTAAGATCTAGCCTAGAATTAGCTTTTGGTAGCTCTGCTTGATAACCAGAAATACTATTGCTTGCAAAAGGCATCATCAATTCCAGACGATTAGACAAATCCACCCTACCCTAAGTTAAAAGTTTTAGGCACAGCTACTCATAGAATTCACATGTGGAATTTAGCCCCATCTTCTTCTGTCATCACAACTCAAGGGTTTTTCCCCTGTAAAAACAAGTTTGAGGCAGTTTAATATTGCTACCAGAAACACATACAACACAGCAAACATCACTGAACAGTATGATGCCCTCCTAGGGGTTGTAAACTGCACTGAAACAAAGCTATTAGTATCAACTTGACAGAAGGAGATCTCTGCTCCTGCAATTGCAGATTACTCTTAGTACTCACTTCGTTAAATCGGAAACATGTTTTTCAAGACAGACGTTCTTCTTGCACAGACATCCCTGAGAAATCTGTGGATTAGGATGCCTCCAGTTTGGCAGTCTAAAGTTCTGGCAAGATACCTTTTATCATAATTCCGTATTCCTAGTATAAGTAATACATCTACACCCAAGCCCATTTCTTCCTAGTCGCACTAACTTATGCCCTTAGTGATATTTTTCTGTTAATAAAACACACACACAAACGAAGTATGCCTTAAAATCAAAACACCAAACCTATACTTTGCTTTCAACAAACAAATATCAGTAGTTTAGTCGCTAAAGATAAGGTAGCAAATCGGTATTATCCCCACCCAAATACTCACTTTAAAGAGTTTATTACGTAACACACACCCAGTCACATACTTTTTGGAGCAGAGAATCTTGAACAGCAACGGGCGCGTCTCCGGACTTTCAGTTTCTGCGCACCAAGGGGAAAAAAAAAAGGGAAAAAAGGAGACCATATTTAAAAACTAGACTCTAACCGCTTATTGAGAAAAACAAACAAAAAACACAAAAGGGGGGAGGCGGCAAAACCCGCGACGGAGTACACTTAGGCCGACTCAGCCTGTTACTTGCTACAGTCAACGACTAATGCCCACAAGAGGGTAAAAGTTTTGCCAATTAGCAAGGATCTGCTCTTCCATGCCTAGGAAGGGAGACAGCCACAGGCGGCTGCCCCCATGGAGTCATGGATCACCCCTCCCCACCCTCCGCCACGTGGCGGCCGCCATTTTTCCTCCCTCCCTCGCTTCCTCTCCCCCCCCACCTCCCATCTCTGCGTCCTCCCAGCGCGGGCCCCACCGCCACCTAACGACTCCCGCCCGCCCCTCACCTCACCTCGGGGCCCACCTGCTGCTCCCTCCGCTCCTCCGCCGCGGCCGGTCCGCTAGGGCTCGATCAACCGCGCCTGTGGAGAGGAGCGCGCCACGGTGCCTCACAGCTTCCCCAGCCCTCCACCTCACCGCCAACGGCCGCCAGCTCTTCGTCAACGGCTGCCCCGCGCGCCCGCCAACGGCCGCCGGCTCTTCCTCAACGGCTGCCCCGCGCGGCCCAGCAACTCGGAGAGCTCGCGCCACGACACAGCCGCCGCCCGCACCACCTGGAACTGTGGCACTGCCGGGGCGGGGGCTCCACCCACGGGGTGGGTGGGGCCGTCCCCCTGCGCGCGCAGTGGGCGGGGCAGCGGCTCCGCCTCCGCGGCCCTGGGAGCGGACGTCCGGCTGGTCCCGGCATGGGTGCCGCTTCCTGTCCGCGGGTGGAGATACATGGTCTGTGCATCTATACGCGCGTGTGTGTGCTCGGTCAAGTCATAAGGTGGGCCTTAAATGCTAAACCGCCGCTATCTATTACTTGGTAAGCACGGACCAGTGAGAAAGAAGAACTTGTGAAAGACGCACTAGAAAATGAAGTCATCCCTTTAGGTGAACACAGGAAATTTTCCTTTTCTGGCCCATTATAAACAAGGGTAAGTGGTTAATGCTGGCCAAATTCCCCCACCCTCATTTTTAATTAGGACAGGACAGGACTATTTCAGTTGGCTGGGACCTACAAGGATCACCTGGTCCAACTGTCTGACCACTTCAGGGCTGACCAGAAGTTAAAGCAAGTTGTTAAGGGCCTTGCCCAAACGCCTCTTCAACACCGCCAAGTCGGGGGCAGCAACCACCCCTCTGGGAAGCCGGTTCCAGGGTTTGCCCACCTTCTCGGTAAAGAAATGCTTCTTCACATCAAACCTAAACCTCCCCTAATTGCCATACCTCTCTGCACCACAACTCCTTGATTTAGGCATTACTGCAGTCGCCCTCAGCGCAGGGAAGGGCGGTTTTTTAAAGGCCGGGCACAGGCTGCAACTCATCTCAAAGGTGAGTTCGTGCTCTGTGTGTGGGTGCACCGGAAGGACAAGACAGGCGATTTTGGCTTTTGCAGGCCAGACACCAGTGCCCTGACACAGCCAGGGGACTGAAACTCCGGCTCAATCAGCTACAGGTGACTTTGTATCCGAATTGTTGGGGAGAATTTTGAAGAAGAGGCTGGAAGCGATGACTGGTGCAGTGCAGGAAGCTGCCTCCTGGCTCATATTTTAGTATCCATATTTCTTACCTTTTTTTTTTCCTGTGGAAAAGATAGGAAATTATTTAAGGCATATCTGTCACGTTAGGTATTTTTCATCATTTTCAGACAATGGTGTTGCTGCTGCAAATTTAGGACTATCAAGCAGCGTTGCAGAATACGAAACTGCTGCAAGGATTGTACAAAAGCGCAGAGACAAATTCCAGTCCTGCCATGTCCTACAGTCCTACCTGTGCCGTGAGCTAAGGCTCAGCTCTTCTGACCTTGCACCATTTGCGTTCAGGAATTTTATTTCTACTCTGTCATGTGCGTAAGAGAGCTGGCTGCTGCCTTCAGGTCATAATGTTGGCCTTCCAGGCAGAGTTCTATCATTAAAACATATGTACTGTGTTTGTGTATAAAGTTATACCACACATGCTTTTCTGTTTTGTTTTTGTTTGGGTTTTTTTTGTACAGGAGTAAATCAGTTCAGAATTTAGCTGAAGAAAGGAGCTCTACTGGGAGATATAATAGGACAGACAGTCTTGACGAGATAATTCAGGAGAAAATAGTAAGATTTCTTTTCAGGCAAAAAGCCCGTTTCTCTGATCTCCTGAATAACACACGTTATAGGATTTGAAGTAGTAATCCTGAACCAAGCCCCTACATGATGGTTGAACTAGGCCACTTCCATGTCATACCTTTTGGAAGAGATCTGATAGTGACCTTGTGCTACTAGACTGATGGCTCTCCTAGGTAGATAGACATCTATTAATTAGCAATTAAAAGTACATGAGCCTTATTTGCCATCTGAATTTCTCAAGGAAGGAAAGGATCACAACAGAAAAAGAGAAGTGAAGAAAGAAAACACCATATTAAAAAAGAAAGAAGTAACCTGACAGAAAACCGAGTGGTGAGAGTCAAGCTCACTATATGCTTTTCAAATCTATCACCCTTAATTTGTCTAAATTCCTCCTCCACTCAGGTTTCCCTTGCCCCTGGTTTCAGTTTTTAGTTACTTTCCTGTTCTTGTGATTTGTCCTTTGATGCTGACTGTTGTGCTTTCCTCATCCATGTGGTCCACAGAGACAAAAAAGTGTCTTTTGCCCTTGAGCTCTTAAGAATTTTGGGATTGGAAGAACTGAAAAGAAACATTAAATGAAAGCAGACAAATTGGAGACAGAGGTCAGGCAGCTGTTACTCATAGCAACGATCTTTTCCCTTTGCTTAATACCTTTCTGTTATAACTTCACTGTTCCACTTTTGTTATTCTTAGAGGTTATAGAGATGAGTATCCTAAAAGAAGCTTAGACTTCTAAATAGAGGTTCCATAATTTCTCTGTAATGAACAGAATATTTTGTTAAAATAGTTTCCTATCTTCTACACCCCTATGAAGGTATTAAGCAGCTTTAGCCCAGCTAGATATTACACTTTTCTATTCTGTTCTGAATTTGTTGATAACAGTGAATTTTCCTTTGGACATTCATACCGTCTTTAGAGGTTTCTCCTAAGAATGGTTTTCTCACGTCTTGTGTGGGCCGACGCATTGGCACAACTATTGAATCCCCAAGGCAAATAATTTGAATAAAGTCTGCTTGTTATCTTAAAAATAGCAAGCTCTGGAAGGGTTTCTACAACACATTAGCAATTTCTGGCACAAGAAATAAAAAGTAAGCAGGAAGCAAAAGCAGTAAAACGAGCAGCTGCATAAAGCAGTAATATTCACTCACAGAGAGAATAAGCAATATTTTTCATTTCTGAAAGCATTTCATGCTGCTCCCGTGCTCCTGGATTGAGTTGTAGCTCAGCGTCAAGCTGCAATAGCTGCTAACAAACCTGGAAAAGGACAACTTTTGTGAACATAAAAATCACTTCCACACAGCACTACATTTTCTTATCAGAGTTTATTGTTGCACTTCAGATACCATGCCACTATCAGAATAATATCTATTTTTTATTTTAAAAAACTTTGAGAAAAATGTTTCCAGCAATTTTCATTCAATGTGAATGACAAGAGTATTACATCTATAAACATTGAAATATCTATTTAATTTCTTCCTGAGGAAGTTTCACATTTTTAAGCAATGAAAAAGGATATTCTGTACAAGATAGTCTGCAAATCATTGAAACTAATTCTGTCTGCACAAGTAGAACTGGGAAAATATCACAGTATTTTCAGGAATGTTTGCTCAAATAAGTAAGTGATTTCGTATCAGGCTCTGTCTTTACACCACCCTTAATGGTCACATGCTCATGATCACCATCATCATGGTCACATGATGCGCATTGATTTTTAATGGCACAGATGTCTGCAGAAAGCAAATTTCAGAATCATATTTATGAAAATGAAGGTGAAGCTCCAATAATCAAGCATTTGTTAAAGAAATTGCTTGTGCAGTTACCTACCAGGGGAACAGAAACCATGGCTGTGTTACCAACCACAATAAAATATCTGACTTTGACTAGCAAATATAAAGTCGTTGTAATGAATCAGTATTTTTCAAGAGTGTCAATACTGACAGTCTATTTCT
The DNA here is from genome assembly GCA_002844005.1 of Limosa lapponica baueri. NCBI lineage: Eukaryota > Metazoa > Chordata > Aves > Charadriiformes > Scolopacidae > Limosa > Limosa lapponica. The sequence goes on from KZ505987.1 coordinate 332,701, forward strand.
GGAAATCAAACACTGATTGTAGGTAAGCTGTGAATAGAAGAGGTTAAACTTTGTCAGATAATTCTTGCTGTATGACTTGCTTACTCAGCTGTACTCATGTGCATCCTATGATTTGGGGAATAACACATCTAGCTGTTGTCTGCATGCTTTGCTCAGGTTCTTCATTCTTCACCAAGCTGACTGAACATTAAAAGTCATTCTGTTTTTTAAGTCTCCTGTTAAACGTAAGAACACGTTTAAATAGAATAGTTCTGCAGAAAAAAAAAAAAAGGCTTCATACCATCTTTGTATAAACAAGTAATAAGCGAACATCAGAAATCCAGAACTGCAGAGCTCCAGCAGTTTGCCTTTACTTCTTCATTGCTTTGGTATCTGGGACTAGCCCGCCTAGCGTACAAGCAGCTAATCCCGCAGCACCTTTTCTAAAGATGCTAGTGCTTAACAGCTGCTTCTCAACAGGAGATTTAGACTCAAGATCATGCCCTTTCAGATGCACAGTTCCAGGTCAAGCTACTATGGTCACAGTATCAATTCAGGTAGTTACCACAGGAATCCATTGAAGATTTCCCTAGGAACTCATTCGTTTTGTTCCCAGTTCATCCCTTAAGAAGGGCACTGGGACGATCCAAGAGCTCCACCCTGCTGGTCATCATCAGGACTTGAGAGTCACCATGCTCGTCCTGGAGGACCAGCTTTGTGTTTAGCTGCCAAACCAAGCCTGTCCACGCAAGGCCAAGGCCATGTGTGTGGGGGGCTTATCCTCCCAGTGTTACATGGCGACTGCAGGTGGGCTGCTTTACCAGGTCACTAATTGTATGGGGCTCCTTGCCATAGCTCAGAGAGGACTTCACAGAACCAGTCCACAGATCTGAGACATGTCACCTTGTCTGTTGTAAAATTTCTGGAGGGACAATGCGACTGATGTGCATATCCCCCTCACCACTCTCTCCTTGACTGCCCACTCATTCTCGCTCTATGGGGCGTTGATTTCCCAGAGAAAGAGGACAGAAAGGGAGTTCTTGAAAAGAATGAAGTATGAATGTGGCTGAAGCCCGTTCCTCCTGCACATAGGAGGCACTCAGTTTGTGTGCAGAGGGTTCTCTCACCATGAAAACTTCAGTCACTTGATATTGCCCAAGGGTTTTCCTATTTTCTTCTATTTTACAATTGCTGCACTGAAGAACATGGAGTAACTGAGGCAGGAGTGAACAAAACAGGAGCTTTGTGCAATCCCTGCGGATTTTTTGAAAATGTTTGAGTGATTTTGCATCAGGTTATATCACGGGTAAAATCAATCATGCCAGGATGAAAATCCTGGGTATTTTGTCCTGTTACTCAATTTAGTTGTAATAAATCCATATAGATGCTTGCAGGATGCATGAGCTGTCCATAGCATGCAGAGTATTTGCTTTTATGGATGTTCAGAATCCAGAGTGTTTCTTTTATCAAATAAGAAGTATTTTAAGACAAGTCAGCTTTTGGGACGAATCTATATGACAGTGAATATTTAAAGTGAAATGAAAATTCTCATTCTGTCTAATAAATAATAAAGATGTTCATCTTAAAAAATGTCTACTCTAGTAGGTCCTCATCATCAATCATGCATATTCCCTTAGCAAAAATGTGCTGCGTAAAGAATATTGTTATATACAGCAAATTTGTCTAGATTTTTTTCTTTACAGGCCTATCAAAACCACGTATTACATAGACAAAATCAATAAATAATGAAGATTACCAGTTAGAGGTACAGTAAGGTTCTCAACATCTGTTTTCTATTTAGGGAATAACAAACTGGTGTCCATTCCATTACTTTGAAAGTTAAATTATATGATTACATAAATGTAAAACAGCACTGAGACATATAAAGTTTTCCCACCATTTGATGCATGTTTTTAACTATTCACCCTAAAACGAATTATGATAACATTATAGAGCTACTGTAAAAAGCATTGCATTTAGTACTGTATTCCTCTTTTGCTTGAACTACCTCTTCATGCCTTTACAAACCCTCAGAGCCAAAGTTCAGTGGAGAAGCATTACGGCCATACTCGGCTGACGTTTTCATTGATCTTCTTTCTTGACTTTTAAGTACTATTAATTAGACTTTATCTCACATCTAAACTGATGCATTGTGAGATGTATCATTGAAATGTATCATATAAATGTAAAGCTGGATACTTGTGATTTCCATGATTAGGGAGTAATTTTCTACCATGTTTACACACTGTGTTTATTTTTTTTCTCCTAAAGTTTTTTCCTAATATTTAATACCAAACATGTTTAAAATGTCTGGAACCAAAACCAGTATTTTAACCTGGAAATCTGATAGATTTTTGCAGCTGATGTAAACTGAAGGTTACTGAAAGATGCTACAATTTTGATCATGTTGAAGGATCTTAGAATACATAAAGCATAGATCGAAGGCAATACATTAAGGGAAAAATAGTGGTGTAAATTAAGGCAATCTATTTCTGCTCTTTACGAGTTTTTTGTTCATTTCAGTGGAGTCATTCCTGATTCACAGCAACGTAAGCCCAGAGTGCAGTATGTGGATCCAGATGCTCACAGAAGCCAGGAGTGAAAGCCTGTACGTACTGCTCATAAGGATTATACTGCAAATCTTGTACTTCACACATCCAATTAAATTTCTGTTCAGATAATGGCTATATTCTGTATTTTGCCATTTCAGTACAAAATCAGACATAGTAATGACACTTACCACATTGTGTTTGTTGTTACAGGTTATATGCATTGGTAATATTTTCTCTGTGTGTGTGTAGTTTTTTCTACACAGCTTTTGCCTGTGGCTTCCAGATTTTGCTCCATGTATTTTACTGCTGTGCACAGCTAAGTCATGTATGATAACTGTACTTCTCACCCTTGTTAGTATATACTTTGGGTATTAGCAAGCTGATTCCAAAGGCAGAAGTACACCTGGCATTTTGTGCTACATTGTTTTCTTATTTTATGCAAGACAATAATCAAATAGTAAGAAAAACTGTCAGTGGTCTAACAATGGGCTACAAAACCTACATGAGACACAATACTTTTAAACTGATATACAAAAATGTAAATATTTACCATGAAATTGGACAGGTCATGTATCTCTGAAGCTTATACCAGTTGCAAATAATTTCCACATATGTGCACAGTAGTCCACAAGTCCACAGGTCCAGAAATGTTTATGGGAAAGATTTGACCCACCAGAGCTCTAAGAAACACGTGTATTTTCACAATCCACATGCCAGCATATGGAAATAATTTCTATCTTCTACTCATTTTTGAAGAGGTATATCTTACAAGACCTTCTGGTAGATACTGGAGACTTTAGATATGATGACTGAAGTGTGGAAGAGATTTCAAAAAGCCTTTTTTCAATGCTATCTTACTTTCTGTAGCTCCTGTCTCAGCCACGATGGCAGGGGTTGTCCCAATTTGTGTAGGAGTTTTGACAGTTCCACATTGTGATCTCTGTAGTAGCTTGACAGAAAAGCCCTGCACTGATGGACACAAAAGGAGACATTTTTATTTAATAAAATGCTGTACTGCAGTTGCTGTGAATTCTAGGTTTCAAAGTTTGTTTTACCTTTGTCAAAACTTTACTTTCTCTTACGCAATTTATATTGTTTTATGCTATCTACTGCATGCAAGTTTAAGCTTGTCAGTTAGAAGCTGAAGTCTAAAAGGTTATTTCGAGAGAAACACAGGTTGTCCAAAATGAACAATGAAGTCAAAGCAAAAGATCTGATTCTACTCTCAGGTAGTCATGTCAATTAAGAATTGCACTGAAGCAGATGCAGTTACTTTGAATTTCATGAAGTGAGACTGAAACTAAAGCTTCGAAAATATCTTTGTATGTAGACATGTATCAATTAGTAACCCCATTTTCAGAAGTATTTAGAATTGAAAAATACAACAATAAACAAACACAGTCCTGTCTTATCTCTAGCCAAAAGCCTTCTCACCCAATTTTATCAGTATGAATCTATTAATGTAAATTTACGTATAATTTAAGTACTGAGAGAAAAAAATCCTGTCATACTTGCCACATTAGTACTTAGTAATGTTCAAATGCCACATTATTGACTTACATCAGTACTTACATTAGTTCAAACTGTAAGCTTTTATTTGTGTCTTATTCAGGCAAAATGAAATGGGCACAAAGGGCAGAATAAACATAAAAGTTACAGCTAGAATAAGAGACTAAGCTGCCTTTGGGTACAGGCTGCAGCATTTGATCTAAAGGAAATTTCTTCATTTGAGCATTTGTCTGGGGAAGGTATTTATAAAATTCATAGAAACAGAACCTAACCTCTCTTAAAACTGGATTATATGAGAGTCTGCATTACTTGTCATAACCTAACTACTCTCAAAGACAAGGGACCAGACACAAATACACATATCTGATCATGACTGAGAAAAAAACACGCACTGTGGAGCTTCTGCTGCTTATGTCACTTAGGTAAATGGGACAGGTTTCCAAGTGAATTACAGGGCTGCCAAGTTTATTCTTCTAAAAGGTGCCAAATTTTAAAAGTCTTTTTTTTTTTTAATGACTTAAACTCTTCATATTTTAAATGAAGAATTGAAAAAAATCTATGCACTCCATAGCTATCTTAAATGTTTCATTTGTAGGGAAAAGTAGTCAAATAATTAACATCTACTTAATTTTGTTTTGTCTCCCTATTTATGATTTTGTCTGTGTGGTGTCCCATATGTGGCAAATGAATCTTTGTATAATGCAAATGAGCGTAATGGTTTACCTCAGAATCCATAGGAGGGTATTTTCTACCTTTGCTCTTGCCAAGACACTTTGTTTTTCCTTCTTCCAGGAGCTGACACCAGAACCCTTTATGTGAATCAAACCTGAAACAAATATTTTGCAGTGTAAAGGCTGTGAGATACTGCAAGGAGGATGCGTCTCCCAAGTTTAGACAGAAGACTCAAAAGAGTAAACCTAAGGTTATCAGTCTTAATTTAATGACAAACAATTCTAAATGTCAGAATCCAAAGGATTTGCGTACATGTGTATTTAAGATGTACAGAGTGGATGTTGCATTCCTGACTGATACCATTGAATCTGTCTTGCAGCTAATGTCAAAAATAAAGAGAAACTAATTCTTTTCCCGTTCTGTTTATGCATGTCAGCATTCCATGTTTCACTTATGAAAACAGAAATTCCTTTAAATTCATCCAAAGTTCATAGGCAGTTCTCACAACCCAAGACTGACTTTGTCTGCTTGTCAGAGGTCTACTTCTGCAACAGTCAAGCTCCACATTGAGTGGCTCAGTGGATGATTCACAGAAAATCTAACCCTGAATTGTGTTCTTTGCGGAAATTGAAGAATACATCCTACTGACAGCTCGGAGGAGAAGTATGAGAGGCTTTATTTTGCAGTGAGCTTACCTACAGACTAACTGGTATTTTAGGAATGTAGGAACATGTGAAAATTATGATTAAATTAACTCACGTCAGGGCTTCAGAGTAATTATAATGAGGAGAGATTCCCAGAAATTTCTGTACTTCATCCATTACGGTAGATGGGTCAGTTCTCAGTTGCTGTCCATCAATAATTAGCAACTACAACAATAAAATAAATGGAAGTTTAATTTAAAATTCATTTCAAGCTTCAAACCGAAAATTCCACCTCTGTCAAACTCATTCAATATATGGAGAGTACTGTCCCAGAGAATGCTAATTGGCCCAGTTTTAATTGTCATCATCATTAATGACCTGGGAGCAGGGTAATTGGCATGTTAGTTAAATCTGAAAAGATACTAAACTGGAAACTGTTGTAACAACAGAGAAATAGCAGTGAAGGATACAGAAAGATAAGAAATATTGGCAGGAAACTGAGATTTGACCAGCCAAGAAAAAAAGGTATTAATGTCTAGAGAAATAACCTAAAGTTCTTATAGACACAAATATATACAAATATATGTTATAGTGATGTTGAAAGTTTGTCACTGGAAACGACCAGAAAGGCAGAAACCAGTAGGTAGATGTTAGGTGAAATGCCTTACTTCTAAACCCATACAACAATACATGAAAGTATGAAAAAAACTTCTTTGAGAATATGAATAAAGGACCTTAAGGCAGGGATGCAGATAGATACAGAATGTGCAACACATCTCTAAGAAAGCCAGGTACTGGTAGGTAATTTCTCTTTCTTCTTTTCAAGCGCTTGACCATATACACACAGTAGGTTACTTCACGCAGGACCACCCTTTCACCTGGAGGTGAATCTTCAGGGAAACAGACCCTACCTGAGAATTTTATCAAATATGGTATTATGCCCAAATACTCACTGATGGTGCAGCAAGTTTGGGTCTTTGTGACTGTTGGAAGAGAAGCAAGGTCCCAAATGGATTAGTCAAGCACTCATTTCCTGTCATGGAAACACCTCAACTTCTTCCATCATGCTTTAGCGATGAAAAGGAGAGGGGAAACAGATTTGCAGATGGTTCAACAATCTCCTGCTGCAAGCAGTGCTGAAGCTTGTATCTACATTTCCATGCAAACACATAGGCTAAAATCATATGACTTGCTGCCAGGACTGGATGAAACTTAAGGTTTCCAAGACTATGAAGTTTCAGAGCATAATCAAAAGTGGGAAACTGTCTTTTCTTTTGAAAGACCGGTCTTTGGAATTACCCGTATATAGCATGTAGATTTAGAGATGTGAATTAGTGGAAGTATCAGGCCATTCAGAAAGCAGTAGCTCATTCCAGAAGTCTTTGCAATCAGATGCTTGATGACTGCCTGAGTCCAAAAATGAACTCACTGCTTTCCTAAGACATTAGCTTTGAAAATAGGCCTTAAGTGCTTCAGAGCACCAAGGTCAAAAAACATCCCAAATGGGGGATATCTCCACCTGAAAGAAAAAGAGTGAAGGTTTTTTCCTTCACTATTTAAAACACATGTAGAGAGAAATATCTGTGCCATTCCCACTTCTGCCACTACAAAAAAGACATGTAAGAAAAAGTTTTACCAGCAGAAATTCATTCCAATTCCTGACATTCACAGGGAGCAGGTAACAAAAAATGCTCCCTCTCAACCTTCATGGAGGTGTAAGGAACTGAGGCAAAATTTTTCCTTACTTGTACTGATTGATTGATATCCTGGTCTCAGGAAGATGTAATTTCACAAAATTCCTCAAAATCTAAGTAATTTCATGTATTGGTGAGGTGGAAAAATTAAATAGTGACATTTTTACAAAGTAGATAGCTTCATATATAACGAAAATACTACCGGTGAAGTATTCTGAGTCACTTTACAGTGTATTGATCATTTTACTGTCATATTGCTGACAGCTGAAGAGATTGTTTAAGTCACTGCTCTCCCACTATACATGAGTTACTTCATGTCTGAAAGTCACCATGGTGGGAGAGGAGCAAGAAAGAGTTTGGAGAAGATAACAGCTTAGAAATAGCCCGAGTCTTTCAGCTTCAAACCAGCCATTTAACAATGGCTGTTGCAAAATCAGCTTGATGTCCTACAGGGGTGGTGCATGAGCATATCTTCTGCCTCATGAGAGAGTTCGTCATGCTAGGTCATCTTTTCTTCTGTAAGACTGTATTGAATCAATGAGTTGCAGGTGGGAAATGAACTTAAGAGCTTCCTGAACTTCTAGAGATCTGTCTTGGCTGCCAGACAAAAGAGGACTATTTGTACAACTTATCAGATAATAAGTTAAGTCAATCAAAATTCTAAATATTTGAACGCCATGAAGTCTGCAAGGCTGGCCCAAAAGAGAATATATGGAGAATAACATCAACTAGATGCATCAGAGCTTCCTTGGCACACTCTGGGAAAACAGAAGGTGCAGACCCCAGCCAACTTTTCTCAGCTAAGCGAGTCCTGGATAAACAGAAGGTTCAGATTGCAGCCAACCTCCCTCAACCAAAGTAATCTTTAAATGTTGGGTGAGGAGTGTTGCCAGACACACTGCTAATGTCAGAAAAACTCATTCCAGAACTAAATCTACCAAGGAGATACTGATCATGTGGCATTGTCTGCCTGGTCTTGTGTATCACATGATGTTCAGGGCTTAGGACATGTATCTTTTGAGGCTTGATCTTCCACAGGGCCGGAAGGAGGCTAATGATTTCTATGTTATAAGCCAACAGAAGCTTGCAGGGAGATCCAATTTTCAGGTTGCTTATGTGCCACCTGTACTGAAACCTATGGGTCCATGAACACACACACTTTGAGGCTCAAAGACACACAGAGAAACTGGTCTTAACAAAAAGAATAAACTAAGGATTGAGGATCAGTGATAGATACCAAATGTAGATGATTAGGAATACCAACACATCAAACTGTTTCAGTGCATGAATGAGTCCCAGTAGAGGCTCTGGTGTGTGGATGTGCTGTTATGGGCAGCAATGTATGAGGAATTTCCAAAAACAAAGTGTGCAAAAGAGACCCAGTGCTTTGGTAATTACAGAAAAGTCATGTTAGGCAAAACATGAATTCATCTAAAAAACTGGTGATGCCTGAGATGGCAAACTTGATGATGTACACAAAGGCTATATTGCTAATTAAATCAAATCAGAGACAGCTTTCTGGTCTCGAGGCCAAATGGCGCAGCATGACCTGGATCCATGTTGCTAAACTCTTTCACCTGCAAAACCAAATTGGTTGAGTCCACACACCCCAATGGTAATGGTTCTTGTTATCTTTCTAACTGTGCTCTGGAACTGCTTGGCAAGATGATTATTGCTACGGGTCCAAACTGTGCCAGAAGTCTTTTAAAAATCAAGCAGTATGGACAGCAGCGGGACAGTGTGTGAACTCTCGCCCAGATACAGGTTTATTTACTACTGCAATCACAGCTCTAAGGAGGTTGACACAGCAGGAGATTACTGCATGAAAGGACGAAGAAGTGGGTGAAGACACTGATGCATTTAAATATTAAGGTGTTACAAAACCACTAGATAACATCCATTTCCACATGGTAATCCCCACTTCAGACAGAAAAGATAATTTTTACACCTCAAAGTGTTCAGACACCAAAAAACTTCTACACCCATGGAGGGAGGGCAATATCCCAGCTGACATCCCTTGATGCTCATTGATACTTGCTACCACTCAGAGTAGACAGAAATATTATCGAGCAGCTTCCCTTTATTTTCCTTCTATTTTTCCTTTGGGAACCCTGATGGATCATCTGATATTAAAGAGACCACAAAGCACTGCCTGCCTGGTTCTCTTTTCCTCAGCATTACTGACAAAGAGCCAGACACGATGAAAGCATGAGCAAATGAAAACTAGCTGTAAGTTAAAGGCAGTTCAGGGTACAAAAGAGTTCAAGGAGCAGCAGTAACATTTCTTGAGCTTCCAGACTATTGTTAGGATTTGTTTTGCAGAAGCAGCTCCCAGCTGTAAGTTCTAAGACATGACAGACCTAGCAACGTCAACCAATTACTTAGAACATGGCTATGAAGTATCACAATCAATGTCTTAAAACATGCTCTAGCATATCTAGGATAACCCTGAGGATGAGCATTCAGTAGGCAAGACTTCTACAAAGGTAATCTTTTAGGATATCATATATGTAAGATTAGGATGTCAAGTTACAGTCTTATTCACCTGATAAGGTGGGAAGTAAGTTAGCCATCTTTCAATATGGGTAGCATACCATCCAGGTGCTAGGCATCTCTTTTGGAGAGCTCTAAGCTCAGGTGGGGCTCGAGGTCCAGCTGTGATCACCTGATAGAAGCTGAATTTTAGAGCTGCAGGGTCTTCATGTGATCGCTGATGCTGTAAAAGAATTTACATTACCGGAACTTTACAGACCACAAAACTTGGGAAAATAAGACAAAACTGGTTGTTCTTACTAACCTGGCCTTAGTGACCTTGCTAAGAGTGATTATTTACATTAAAAGTTAAGAAGTCTTCATCAGCATTAATTTATTGAAAATGCTGGGATAAATATTGTTTGTATCAATAAATATTTTTTGTATCTAAAGAAATCAGAAGCTAGACTGATAATAGCAATAACAAAACAGAATGCATAAATGTTTATTTTCAATAAACTGAGTGGCAGGTTTTGCACAAACGAATCAGGCATAATAAACACAAATACTAAGAAGGTCTGCTTCTAGTAGTTTCATATTTTGTTTTTCTAACTTATACAAGGTAAACACTCAGAAAAGCAAATTTGAACACAGGTAGTTACAAGGATCATTGGATTATTCAGGTCAGAAGGGATCTGTTGCTTTCCAGTCAAGCCTCCTGTCCAAAGCAGGTTAAGCTATGCCATCAGATTCAGGGCTGTGACTACTTCTCGCCAAAAAATAACATAAAGTAAGTCATGGAAGTTCTAAGAACTTTTTTCTCTTTGGAGGTCTATACTTTTAAAAAGTATCTTTATTTTTCCAAATTCCTGTTCTAACGTGCAGACCAGAGAAATAAAAATCTTTTAATCATCTTGTATTTTGAGCATGAACTAGGTAACCTAGTTAAAAAAACTAATTTTTGTATGTGCTAATTACATAAATTAATTTAGGAGGTAACCATTTTTACATGCTTGTATTACAGGCAGACTTTTGAAAAAATGGTTTGTGTTATTTAAACTCTTGAAAGATTTTCAGATTTACACTGACAGATACCTCAGGCCCATGGGTGATCATATATGGTGCACTGACTGACAAATAAAAGCTTGTATTATCCAAACCCTTTATATACCTAGATACTGAAAGGACATACAAAGAGGATTCAAGGTGGAAAGCTTGATTTTTGCCTGCCTGTGTTCTTCAAAGTGCATACCTGATACCAGGAATATGCCCGATCGGATGGGTCAATGAGGATGGTGATGATCTTGGCCTTCGGGATGAGGGAAGCAGCTCGCTTAGGAGCTTCCTCAGAATGGAAATAGTTGGCACTTTTCTCAAAGAGGAAGTCAGTTGTGACATTAGAAGGAGTGGGGAAGAAATCCATGTACCTAGGAAAGAAACATCATTCTCAGAATTACTTAAAAGTCACACAAAAGTTGACAAGTCTGTTCTAGAATAAGAAATTAAAATAATAGCCTAATTGACAAATAAAAGTAAACAGAAGTTTACGTTACAGTTTTGATCGTATTTTACTTGGTACTAGCTTTCTTCTTCTCACTACATATAACTAGATATTGCAGCTATTTTTTGGTAACTGGATGAAAATGTTACGATATTCATGCAGCTTCTTAAAATTAGCAAATTCTCACTTTTCAGTCAGAACAAACTCCTATCAAAGTCAAAAGCAGAAAATGAGTTTTCCAAATTTGGCCTTTTGCTGACATCAATTACAGTGTAATACCATAAGAAAAAGATACTCAGAATTCCTTTTACTTAAGAGAAAAGAGCTCGTTTATGTGGGAAAGATGCACTGAAAAAATACCCCACAGCTTCATCAGGTAAAAGGTTTCTAAGCAGTGACAGCATCTTTCACTTATTGTTCTATGAGTCACATCTTTGTGTTTTCTTTGTGAGCTTTCCTCATCCGTTATGAAGTTCCAGTTAATTTCCAGCAAACTCCTATCACACACAGGCTTGTTTGCCCATAGCCCTCAGACCGCTTTTCGTTATTGTTGGGGAAAAGGATAAATGGGAAATGTTGGTCTTGATTTTTCAGTTAAACCCTGTATTGATAAAATAAATGCCATTTAAAATAAACTCTTCTGAAGATCATGCTTAAGGACTGACATTTCTTCCAGTGCCTAGACTTTGTTCTATTCATACAAGTGAGCTACTTCTAATACAAATGCTCTTGTTGCCTTTGAAGTTGTGACCGTTGTAGTCAAGGCCAGAAGACTTGGTAGGATGGAACTGTCTGGTCACATGCAGTGTTCTTTAGGACACAGATCTCACAAGATGACAATTAGCACACAGGCACTGATTACAAAGTACTTAGATTCTGCAAAGTTAATTCTTATGAGAGACTTTTATGTATACATAACTGTTAAGTTAATGTTATGTGCTTCTTTGGCACATGAATGGATACCTGTTATCAGAATTGTGCAAAAGAAGTGAGCTGGCCTTCACATAACAATCTTCTATCCATTAGATAGGGAATAATAGTTGTGGATTTATGCAAGGTTTTAAGAGTAGCAGTTGGTAGATTGCTTTGTATCAGAAAGACCTAAATGATGTCACGCGAAGGGCTGATGGACAGGCCTGCATATGCTCAAGCTTGCATTCAAAAATTCTGCTACAAAGTGGTATAGCTATTGCTGATCTCACATGCAGACTGGATGTAAAAAAACCCTGAAATAAGAGGACAACCAAACAGAACAGAATGAAAGGCTGTCACTGCCCTATTAAGTGTTTATATCTGCCTAATACTAATGCAAATATCTGAGAATATGCTACTCTTTCATTGAATGATGGACTCTATTTCCCAAGGGCTGAATTGATGAAAATGATGAAGGTATCTCAATTTCTGCTCACAAATAAAATTATTAGAAACCAATCACTCAACCTGACTGTGTGACCTCAGAATATTTTACCAGAACATCAACAGCAAACAAAAAGGCCAGCTTTGAAAGAGGCAATCCACTACAGGCACATGTGCTCTAGATCATATATGGTGTCATTAAGCTGTTGTACTGAAGTCCCGGTGGTAGACTGAGTAAATACAAGGCAATGAGGACTACAACCTTATAAGGAAACACTTAACATTAAATATGGCACTACATTGAATTTTGGAAAAAAAGTTAATTGATTCTTTGGATAAAATGGCAAATCTGAAAAAAGTAGAAGTTGATGTGGTGTCAGCGAAAAATGGTAAAGAGATTGGACCAGGCTGGGTACCAAGAGATTACAAATTTAGGCTCAGAATTTTTGCTGAACATAGACTGCCCAGTGGAACATAGACTCTGGCCCAGTAGAGAAGCAGCAAAGTGGTCTTCTAGCAACATGAAAACATTGATTTTGTGGAAGAACTGGCTCAATGTCCTTAGGCTGCCTCCATCAGTGTGGACCCACTGTATCTTGCTTGTATGTCATCTCCTCTGACTTCAGAAGTCTCCACAGCAAGGAGTCAGCTTTCTAACTTCCAGTCATTCAGCCGGCATCTCTCTATTGGTTATAACTATCTGACTCACCACAATTTGTAATAAGAATCTGCAGCAACAATTATAACTCTGTAAAAACAAAGCAACTTAAAAGGCAAGTGGATCTGGTGTATCTGCACTAAAACCACATAACAGTGTTCACCCTGCAAATTTTATAGATGAATACAAAGTCAAAGGCAAGAAAATTATTCTCCCTTAAGCTGGGGAGGGAGAAAAAGAAACAAGAAAAAATATCAATGATCTTCTACTGATGCTCGCCAGCCACTAAGAGCATGTTACCGCTTTTCATCTTGTAATGCTTTATACTGCAGCACTTCCTGAAAGTAAGAGAAATCAAGAATGACCTGCTGGGTGTAGCTATGTCCAGTGATTCCGCAGTAGCCACAGTGAACATGGCAGCAGTGTCACATGCTCTTTTTTAGCATGACTTACTAACCCTACAGAAACATTAATGTTCTCCTAATTACCCGATCTTGGAAAAACATTTTGAGAGGCTTTCTCCATCCCTCTTTTACCTGATTGCTATTTCTAAATCCTATTTAAAGGGAAAAAGGCCTCTCCCTGATATTACTTTTTTTCTCTTAATAAATAAGATTTCCAACACGAACGTAATTTTTGCCTCCATATATTCAACTAACAACCACTACTGTCCCAACTTCAAAGGCATGTGTAATGAGGAATACATATTTTGTTACTGTTTTGCATCTATTAATACATGGATATTTACAAGAAATCCTCACAAAAGTCCATGCATTTATGATATTCTGCAGTAAGATTGTTATTTACTTGCATTTATTTATCATTTCAGAAGGACACTAAAGATCTTTTGTTTTTAATTTCACTCTATATATAAACAGTTACCATTACCAACAGTAATGTCATTTTTGTATTGTTCACAATATATAAACTTTTATATTTATACTAATAACCCATCTTACCAATCAATCCCCCTGTGGTAGTTATTTCTATTAAAGAACTGTACCTCCTCAAAGGTTTTTGGGCTGGGGGAGTTACTAATGATGGAAGGATGCATGATCAGGAACAAATACAAGGCAGTGGTACCTGCAAATAGGATAAAAGTCCAAGATTAAGAAAAATACACACACATATTTTTGGGGGGGACTCATACCCACAGATGGTCTAAACCAGCTTTATTTCATTTCATTTCAGTGAGGGGATGCTGATTTATGTCATCTAAGAATCTGTGCTTTCTGTACTTTTAAATTGAAGACATTTAAAGAACTTAAAATAGTGAACAGAAATCGGAGTGCCAATGCTGAAATCTGTTTTACACGCTTTTAATAGCTATGTTTTAAATGTAATTATTGGTTCTTATGAGACTGTCACAAAAATAATTTAAAAATCTCACACTCGGTAGCTATTGGGAATTGGTGAAGATGAAAGGAAGCACATATGCAATTTTCTGATTATGGAGAAAAAAAAATCAACCATTAAGTTAATTTATAAACTACTGCAACCTTGGAATTTGAACTGTCAACTAGGAACTTCTTCACTTGAAATAAACACTATGAACTAACAAGTTTCTATAAATCAGACACTTGCAGGAGAGAGAATCTATCTCGTTTATCTCTTTATCAAAGTGTTCCTCATTTTGACATAAAGCCAAAGAAAATCTGACACACACCTAAACTCTGCAATATGTGTACTGTCTGTTGTTGTAACTTACATGATTAAACTATAGGTGGATGGTATCTGAAAATAAAAAAAATGCTATGAGATGATCAAGATCTCTATACAGCAGTCTGAGTAAAAAGTGATTAATCAGTATAATTATTTAAATATACACATAGCCTATCTTGTTGAAATACAATAAAATCTCACCAGTTTTCTGGGGTCCTACAACCAAGAATTTTGGTAATCGATCACAGGTTTTTTCTTTAGACCAGATATCTCTGTGCCGTTTATCATCACAGGGATTCTAAAATGGAGAGGAACAACTAAACATTTCATTGGTAATCACACCTGATAAGACCCTCAAATTATCTTTATATAAATTACCAATTTTTCACTAATGTACAAATATTCTTACCAGAAAATATTACTTTCTCTTATGCCAGAAAACCATGTTACGTAATAAAGAACTATTTCAAGTGATTCAGGAAGCTATTTGCAATGTAACCAGGCCAGAAACTGTATCTCAAGTGGGTTTTTTCTGATGAGACAAGTATGTTGAAGAAGTGTGGTTTCCATTCTACATATATATATAGTTGCCCCAGCCATCCAACAGACCTTGGGACAACATAATTTCTCCTATGAAGTGTCAGTGTGTTCAGTGGAATTATGCCAAATGCAAGTCTGATCTACTTGAGATGTGAGAATAATTCAAAATCAATTGATTAATTACACAGAAGTTAGGAAGACTTGAAATTGCTAACGGGTTATCTAATTACTGAGTTTTTCTTTTACTTTTTTGTAACAGCTACCATCCTATACATGCTGTAGTTTTTTAAACTGAAATAGTAAATTAATTATAATTTAAGGATTTCCATTCACAAATATATATTCTCATCGTCCAGTTAAAATCAGTACATCATACTGAATCCTGCTTTTTCATGTGCTGCTTTACAATTGAAGAAATTTTAATTTGTTTCAGAAATGCTACTTGCAAACAGTTTTTGACACTGTTGTTTGGTAGTACTGCACTGAGATGAAGGGAATTATCAATCTTCTACACTTAAAAAATGTAAATATATTCAGATTCATGTGCATTATAGACAGGAAACACCTCATTCTGTATATGTTACCCACTGTTACTTACAAATCTCTTTTCTAAGTAATTCTAATTTTTCACGTCATTTGCCTACAAGGTAACACTATGCAAAATTCTTGACATTTTTGCCCTATGTTTCCCAATGTTTTATTCAATAATAGCATGAATTTCAAGATGTATATTTACAATCTCATACTCAGATTCTAAGTTGGCAATTCAATATCCAATATTAGAAAACATTTGAGTAAGCAAGCTAAAATACCTTTTTATATTTGATTTAGTGAAGTTTGCTCCTTAGAGTATTCCTACCAAGTCACCTCAAAAGGATAATATTTGTGATATATAGTATCACTGTAGGGACACATGTATCTACAGCACTCAGACTTCCTACTGAATTGCCTGAACAGTCTCCAGCGTGTGCACAAGGAACATGAGAGCGTTCATCACTTGGTGCAGCAGTTTCTCATTAGGGACTGTGATCTTAGCACTGGCTGATGGGCTGAAGATGCGTCAACTGCAAGGCCAATGCAAGCTTCAGTCTTAGCAGGTCTTCACACTCCTGATATTTTCAATTTGCTCACTTAGAAGAGTGGGATAATCAAGCAGCAGAGTTGACAACATCCACGTATTAAGTTCTGTTAAACTTCTTGCTTAGGCAGTTCTCAGCCGTTTATGAATAACTTTCTAAGCTATCTAATCTATTTCTACTTGGCTAGCCAGTTTTAGCATTAAGGTAGCCATAGTCTTAATGCTCTTTTCTCTTTGTGGATGTCCTCACGCACTTGGAAAAATGTTTATTTCTTTAATGGCCAGTTGGTGAAATACATGTATGCATCTCTGTCAAATGCTTTATTCCTGTTAGTTCCAAAAGGAGGAGAGAAACAACTTTTCTCCACTTCTCATTATTTCTAAAAGCAAGTAAAGTTGCAAATAAAATGCATTAAAGATAGTTTTAATTACACATCTTAATACATCTTAATTTCACCACCTTTCTATGGAGATTTAAGCGACAGGAAAAACAATCATGTACACTGAAGCGTCAATAAGCTGTTCTATGGAACCAACTAGTAAATCTAAAAATTTTATGGCTTTTCTCTACAAGAAACTGAAACAAAGAACTTCACAAAAACCACCATTAAGACGATTTTTTTCTGATCTTTTAATCAGCAAGCCTGCCTACCTGCCAGAGAGGGTCCTTTTGCTCAGGGAATAGTTCAAAATACTTGTGAGCCAGCTGAACCGGAGGAAGAGTCTGCAGTTTCAGGTTTGTCCAGGTATGAACAAAGTTGGCCAGATTCACAAAGGTGTATAGCCCCAGACGGTCGTTTCCATAATTAGACAAATGTGTCATGAAGATGCTAATCTTTAGAAAACAAAATAAAGCAGAAATTGACTCTTTGTATCACTAGATGGCAGTGTAACCACAGACAATACAAATTTAATTTACATTTTGCTCTTATTTAGAGATGCAAGACTTTGATCACATTCCCATAGATCTTACTATCCTTCTCTTTGT
Organism: Limosa lapponica baueri; assembly: GCA_002844005.1. NCBI lineage: Eukaryota > Metazoa > Chordata > Aves > Charadriiformes > Scolopacidae > Limosa > Limosa lapponica. The sequence goes on from KZ505987.1 coordinate 350,006, forward strand.
TGAATTACATCCTTCTCAAGTCAACTCACTGCAATCAACAAAGAAAAATTGGGGAATAAGTACCATGAGCTCTGTGTGAACTAGGATATGCAACCCTACCCCAGGGTTGTACAATATTTACATAATCTTTATGTAAATTTACTTAATGAAGAATGCAACAAAAACAATACCCACAGTTTTACCTCGAGTGGAATACAAATGCAATACTGAAAATGTGAATTCTTTTTTTTGTGGAAGAGTAAAGAAGTCAGAGACCAAGAGGATAGCTGACCTCTACTGCTGTAATTTAAATGTTGTTGCTCTGACTGTAAGTTTTATAGAATATGTAGCTCTTCTCTTCTACAAAGCTATTCTGCATGCCCTGGGCAGACAGTCAAATCATAGGCAGAAACAAACAACAAAAGAATCTGAAACATGATTGAGTACTTTCAAATAATTGTGCACAAAATACTCCCAAATATAAAAAACTGCTCAATATCCCAGCAGTTGTAAGGCCGCTTGTATTTTGCTCTTCCAACAACTTGCTGTAAAACTGCTACTCAGGTAAATCCTCCCCACTGCATCCCTTGGTCCAGCTGCATTCTCACACTCCCAGTGGAAGCAACGCCTGCTGTGAAGGCTTCTCACAGGAAGGGCATGTTTGGATGCACGTAAACTGTGCTGAGGAGCGGAGCAAGAACACTCAGACAGCAGGGGTGGTCTCTCATGGACTGAGGATGGACTGAGGACCGAAACCTCCGTTTTGCAAAATGATCCATTTTCAAAGTAATTTTTCACTGATGAAACGGTCTGTTCTTACCCTAAAATCTGCAAACCCTTGCCTCTCTAGCAGTGGGGTTTTTTTGAAGTACTTTTTAAAATAGGAGGACTCTCCCAAGATAAACTCTCCAGACTAATTTCCATTAAAAAATTAGAAACATGAAGTTTTATAAATAAATCTGCTAATGCCATGAATAGGCAATTTCTATTTAAAGTAAAACTTGATGTAAACCACTTTAAAAAGAAAAAGGCTTATCATGGCTGTAATTCTGAAATTAGTTCAGGAACTGTAGTTAATCTTTTGTAAAGGAATGCCAGCCTTCAATTTAAAAAAGGGAGAAGAATGAAAAATTTCAATCTACAGCTTTATTCTTTTGTTTCAGAGTATTTAAAACACTGCCTTCCTTTGATATAAAACATTCAAAGCCATTGAGCTGCTATTTTTGAAGACCTGACTGAAACACTACAGAGTACTTGCAGTACACAGAAAATGGGTTTATCAATAGTGTCATTCGGTGACACCTCTTGGCTTATAAAATAAGCTGAGGGCTTCAGTTTGTCTGACTCAAGAAAAATTAGAAGATATACACTGCTAAATCATACGGATACAATATTTCTTTTCAGACAGGACTGAAATTGAAAAAAAAGAACAACTTCCCCCTTTAGGCAACCAATAATAAGCATTTGCCAAATGTATAACCTTTTCAAGTTTCCTCTTTTATTTCAGTTCTCAAAGCAAGAACAGACCAGCCATAGGACCGCGTTGTTCTCAACTAAGACACAAACAGAGGGTTTCCATAAAAAAGGTTAACTTGTTTTCTTGACAGGCTCTTTCTTTCCTACACACGCGTTGACCTCTGACATTTATGTCAGTTCACCTCCTGGCAACTCCTCACCTGCCAACAACTGGAAGAAAAAGCAAGAGAACTTGAAAAGATTGCTAGTTTGGGGAAAATGTGTATTATTCTTTCCCTGAAGGGAATATCACTGTAATTTTAAGAATGTCAGAGTGAAGGCTGAAAAATTGATTGGACATATAATCATAAATAATTGCCAGCATATGAAACTGTGTCAATGAAGGGCAAAAATACAGCAGAGACCTTAGTTCCCATTTTACAGTTATTTTTTAATGTCAAATACTTTATGGTTAATTATTTACAACAAAAAGAAAGATGATCAAATGCTGGTTTAAAGCATGAATGGATAAATCTTGTAAAGAAGTCCATACTTAGCGTAACCAAATACACGATCTAATATACAACTTTACATTGAAGAAAAGGTCTCCTTTACTTCTATACGGCATCAAAAATATTACAGAGCCGTTGAGATTATCTTCCAGGAAAATCTGAACAAAAGTTTTTCCCTTCCTGTTGCTACTGCAAAAATTCCTAGTAAAATCACTACCGCTACTGTGTAAAATTAGCAAACTACAATCCTGTGCTTCATAGAACAACGAAATATTGCTGACTGAGGGCCTAATCCACCTGATCTGACCTGAGAACTACTTACTCTTCCCTTCAGCTGCAAATGTCTTTACAGGCTAAACTAGCAGCCTGAGTAACTAACAGGAGTGTGATGCTGCAATGGCTGCATTCCCATTGCTCTGAGAAGGATCTTGGACCACTTTGCACTCCAGGGATCCCTAAGAGATGCCTACAGTACGTGATGCCAACCTGCCAGCCGTGCTCTCCTACTCCTTGAGTTTGTCGACAAATGCTATGCAGCCATGGCACCGGGAGAGATGTATAAGCTGATCCTCCAGTTTCCCTGGCTACAAGGAGAAAATTATATCCAAGTGCCATTTTGAGGGATTTCACCTTGGTGCTGGCCCAGCTGAGGGGGATGGTGTGTTGCCACCCACATCCCCACTAAGCTGCGCAGAAGGACGGATACTGGTATCATCGCCCTTCCATTTGCAGGTGTGTAGTCTCACACCAAGACAAAACATAATTATTACTTTTTGTCTTCCATATTGAGTTATGATGCTTTGTTTTGTTTTATCAAACCACATTCTGTTCATTCAAAAAAGTTCTAACTAATGAGAATGATTACTCTTTCTGTGCCAGCTAATAGTCAGCATGCTATGTTATTAAAGATTTATTCTCTTAAAACCACAGATCAGGAAATATAAAAGGAATCCTCTGTGGGCATCTCAGAAGACTAGATCTAGTAAATAACTCTATTTATTCATTCAATAATCTTGCACCTCTGGGAAACACTGTAAAATATAAATAGAGATTCATATATTTCTTTATTCCTTCTTCAAAAGGGAAGCAGCTGTGAATGGATTTATATTTACTCTAACAAGGATTTTAGCTTCCCTTTCAGTTAAAAAGAGCTTACTTGATTTTATTATTCCCAGCCCTCTTCTAAACTAATTTCTTTCAGGGTATGTAAGCATTCTCTTCATCTCAGTGCAAGAAGATCACCCTTTTTAGCTGTTCTTCACAAACAAACTATCATCTTGGTTGCACTTCAATGCACAGTCTCCACAGGATTTAATATCTTTCACGAGGGGACTGAAATGGAATGCAGACAATTTTAAAAATGATGGTTTGGGACCAAATCTGGTCTCTGGGCAGCAGCTCCTTTATTGCTCCCACTCATCTTTCGATCAGACTAGCAAAGGTGCTTTACTTTGCCTTCTTACAGAGCCTTACCGGCAGCTGTATGACCTGCTCCTTTCACCTTCTCCTCACCATTTCTGCCCTCCTCCTTCCCCAGAACGAAAAGGCAGAAGGCTATTTCTGTTTTGCTCTTCCTCCCAATCTCTAATTTTATTTGGGATTCTGACTAGTACTACAGCAATATAGGGAAATGAGGACAAGCACTCAGGAGAAACAGCTTTTATCTTTTCGAATGCTCATTCTGCGCTGTGTATTTCCTTACTACAACATTTCCCAATTAGAGGCAATAGCTTCTAGGTCGACAAATTAGAGTTGAGACTGAGATTGAGCTGCTGCTATTAAATCACTTGTATCAGGAAAAGATGAACCAGCATGATCTAATTTATGTATCAAGAACAGAGAAAACAAAAGATGCCTGACAAACAATTTCTACAAAATGAAAAAAATGCAACAAGTTACCCAGCTTCTAGCAAGGGACAGTATTTCACCAGGCTGCATATTTTAAAAAATATTGATCGCTACAAAATCAACAGTATGAGGACGCTGGACCTACTAAAATTATACAATCAAGATACTACTAAGCTTCTACAGCCCTGATAGCAGTTGTTGTTTTTCTGGCAAAAGCAGAGGTGCCCGTCTCTTAAAGGAATGGCATTACCCTTTCATTCCCAAGTGCGAGAAGCCCCTCTTACAGCTGCTGGCTTGTGCCATGTTTGCATGCCTGGCTTCTTCCCCCTGGAGTCAAGTGGTCTCTATTTTTGGAAAGCCAGGGATGAGAAGAACCATTTAAGGATAGTGGGAAAACCCTTTTTTTTTTTTTTTCTGTTTTTATCTTACCAAGCTCTTTGGTATTCTCTACATTGGGAGAGAAATGATTTATGGTAAGCCAGACCAGCTGCTCTGATGGAAAACAGCAGAGTGGACATCTTTGTGTTAGATAACCTGCAAACATTCCCACTTCTTTCCATATATCCTGAGAAGCAAGACGTACCTTGCTTCATATTCAAACTGTTCTACACAAACATTCTGCAGATGAATAGGTTGCACTTAGAACTCACTATTCTTCTTCATACCCCTTTTCTGTTTATACCTCCTTAATGGCGTACGGCATCAGGAGGACTTTGATTTGGTTTCCATTACAGTAATAATGCAGGAAAGTAAAGAAGTGGCAATGTCTACAGCAGAGTGAAACAAATTAACCACAAAAGTCTCTAGAACAGTAAAAAACCTGTAGAACAGTAGTCCACTAAGCCAGAGATCTCCAAATGTTTTTGATCGCCCACACCTATCAGTAAAAATTTTTTGAGCATGTACCCCCAATGTATGTATATTTCATTAACAAATTATATACTTCTACTACTGGAGTTCCAATATTTTTTTCCCACGCTCAAAGGAATCATCTTGAGCACCTCCTGAGGTGCACGTACCCCATTTTGGAGACCTCTGCACTAAGCTGTCAGGATAGGGCCGTAACCCAAGAGCAGAGAGAAGATTCCCTTTTCAGAGGTTAGCAGGACCCTCTTTGGAAAGCACCAGGGAAGTGCAGGGAGGACTCAGACTTGCAGTGACATTGATGTTGTCCAACATATTTAATATTACTTTGGCATTTCAAATCTGGAACTAGAAGAGTTGGCATAAGAAAATAATTAGTAATAACCATTTCCTACAGACTGGGCACATCTTTCATTTTTTTACCACATATAAATCTATTGCAGGCAATCCAACTTGAATAACTTCATACTATTGAACCAGTCATCAAGGTACTTTTGTCATGGGCACTCTGTCCCCCTCCAATCTGTGCAACAACATTAAACGGCAGCATTAAGGCCTCCCAACTTAATGAAGTTAAGCACAACACTTTAAAATGAAGTTAAATTATGATTGACAATTAATTAGGTGATTGCTGCTAGGCACTAGGAGCAGATGCATTACTAATTTAGTACATTGCTGATATTTTAGCTACTGAACAAATGTTTACAGGCCACAAGAGTATGTCTAACTCTCAGAACACCTATATTCCAATTAATTTGGCATTGTGCACACTGTTGCTGTTCTGATATTGTCTCCATATTACTCAAAAGAGTTTTGTTTCACGTATTCAGAGACTCAGTAACAGCTTTTTTTCCTCCATTAGACTAACAAAGTGATAGAATAATGACTCAGATTGCAGCCTATGCTTGAATATATACTTTTAATAGTTGAAAGATATTCCTTTTAGACCTGCATGCTACCAGAAAAGCTGTGTTCAATTCCACCACAGAGAGATTCCAGCTTGCAGCTCTCTTTTTTTTTTTTCTGAGGCTGTCCTGCTGGCTTCACAGCTGCCATGGATCTCCACTTGCAAAGTCAACTAGCAGAATTGATGTAGCAGTGTCTCCACCAATAATATAATGGAGCCAGGGAAGATTTGTAAGATCAAATAAAATTACTTATTTGGTGTAGTTCTGAATTATTAATCTGACAGCCAGGAAACCTGAGTTTATTTTCAGCTGTTGCACAAATGTTTTTTGCCTTTCTCTGTAAATTGCTCATTACCCTTGTGACTCAATTTCCCAATTGGCAGTACCGCTCAAAAGACTTGCTTCACAAATAGCTGTAAACCACTTGTACAGGGCTTTCCATCTGAGAATTTTTAAGAAGGGCAAAGTTTTCTTACTTCCCAGAATTTCAATGCATTTATCGTACACCGTTACAAGGAATCACCTCTGATTAGACAGCTAATCCCATCTGTTCCGCAGCCCTTCCATGCTGCCTGTTCATTTAGGTTTTTTAATATTTTGTCTATTCCATCCACAAAATACCAGACTCTGGCTTTTATGGGCGAGGTTTGAAGAACAGATAGGAAGGCAAGGAATACTTGTATTTTGCAGTCAATAAAAATGCTAGGCAAGACTGACTTCCCCCTGCCTCAATTCATGGCAACTCCCCAAACTACCGTTGGGGTTCCCAAAAGTTCCTAAAATGGGCATGAGAGGACAGTGCCTTTCTCACTCACCCATGAAGCAGGCCGAGCCTGCCGAAGTGAACCAGCCCACGGGAGAGGCCAGGTTATGCTCCCAGTGGCACTACTGTGGGATGCCAACAACGGACCCCACACATCAGATCTCAGGGAGGTACCTGCACATCAGTGCATTTCTCAACACATTTGTCATCTTTCCTGCCTTCTCCACTTGGTACCATTAAATATGAGGCTGTACAAAGCAGGACAGACAGAAAGGGTAGATCTGAGCCTGAAACGTCTCTGTTTTTCTACTTTCCTCCGTAGTCCCAGTGCCTGACTATAAATCTCATTCAGGGTCACAGTAAGATACAGTAGGTTCTGCTGATGCTCATATAAATCCTCTCATTTTCAGTCTTGAAGGAGATAATTTCTCCCTTGCTGCACGTCAATTAGCTTAATAACAGCTCTATTCACTGTAACTTGGGAGAGGTAAAAATTAGAGGAAAATAATACTTAAAACTGAATGCACACAAAGATTACAATTATTTTAAGATCAACCAGACACAGGGCCTAAACCATTAACAGTATTCCCTCCTGATCAGTACTGCTGTAACCGGTCGGAGAACACACAGCTGGCTACACATTAGTTTCATTGTTGGGCTGTCAACCATTTGAAGGCTTTCACCAAATTCCTCTCCGCAGGGCTGCTTCTTTTTTCTTTAGATCTGTAGACACATAGTGCTTTGTAAGGAAGTGCATGTAAGTGCAGGTAATGCAATTCCTGTGTTCTGGTTTTTTTTCTTGAAAGCAGAAAAGGTATAGAAGATTTTCATGGATCATTGTTTTCCCTTAACATTCATCTTGTAGGATAGCAAAGCTCCCAATCTGTATCTTACATCATTCAAAGGACATTTTAGAACTATTTAGTAACGTGTACCTTCTACAAAGTTAAACTAAGACACCTTAACTTTTACTTATGCTACTGGAAAAGAAGCATCCAATGTTGCTTCAGTCCATGTCTCTCAGCAAAGTCCCAGTCTTATATTAAGAAAAATGAGATTACTTGGCTCTTAGAATCAAAATATACCTTCCACATCATCATTTGAAAACTAAACTAGACAGATTAACAAATGGAAATAAACTTTAGGAATAAAATCTAAAGAACTGGTAGAAAGCAGATAAGATATACTCCTTTTCACACTGTTTATCTGCTTCATGAATTTTATTTTTAATATTGAAACTTTGCACTTAGAAAACCAGGAAGCTTTTACATATTAAAAAAATGAATAGAACTAGTAGGTCTGTCCTGCATTTGGCCTGTTTATCGAGTGCAGCATGCTGCCTACAGAAGCAGATGGCATCAGAGAGATGTATGAGGAAAGCACAGGATACTCTACAGCTGGGAGATGTGTGAAAAACAATCCCCTATGAAAGTCTTCCCTGCTTTCCAGGGTTACATAAAGCATGGAATTTTATATGGAATCCATGTCTTATCAACTACTACAGGCATGAATACCCAATCAAATTTAATTCCATATTTCAAATCTTACTAAGTTCTTGAAGTCACAAACCCTACCTTACAGGAAGATTCTGATACAATTCTCATTAAAATTCTCATCCTCATTTAATTGGCTACCCTCTGGTTTTCTGTTTCAAGATAGGTAACAGGAGCTCATTGTCTAGGTACCTCATGCAATTTCATAGTTGTTTCTGTTTTTCATCTCTTTTCAAATATAATCAATCTTGATCATTTTGATTTCTCTTCAAATTGGAGTCTTTCTCAGTCCTTGATAGTCCTCTTCAGTCAACTGCTTCCAGTTTTGTAAATAAGATTGAGTCTGCAGAGCGTTCTGGATGAACTTGTACCATGGATTTCCACAACTTCATTATACAACTTTCTGCATTATTTTCAACTCTATTCCTTCCACAGTGTGTCAATGCCTTAAAGAATAAGGAACAATGATATACCTACATATTATCCCACTAATAGGAACAAGAATGGGATAGAAATGGGAAAAATACCACTGACTTTGCTGTGCAAAATGTGCAGATCCACATGTTAAGATTATTGATTTGTATACATTCCATGGAATCCAAATATACAAACTCACAGATAGGAACCTTTGTCTTCCATTACTGGGATATAACATGCTGTTTGCAGTAACACCTTTTTAAATTGGGCTTAACTATAAGCAAGTTATTTCATAGAAGAGTGAACTCATTTTGCTATTTTCTGTGTAGCACAGAGTAAGCTAACACATCATTTGCCTCAACTGAGGTTGCTGGCCGTGTAGCCTCAAGGAGAACAAGAGCTGTTCAACATGTTTGCCTCTTACTCTGTAGCCTCCCTCAGCCCAGTGGGACAGGTGAGTGAATTTCAAGTGCTCATCTGACAATAGCTGCTCTAATAGCTCATCTCTAATAGCTGCTTTCATGAAAGACCATGCACATCATTAGAGAAAATACTGCAATATGCTGTGCTGTCCTTAGCAGAATCCTGTTCCAGTCACAATTTTAACTTTTCCTGAAAAGATGAAGAGTGTATTGCCTTTATGTTTACATATTATTGTAGTATGTATTCATCACCGAGACAGTCAGATTTGTTAAGTTCCTGTTAATGATTGAACAGTACTGTTTCATATCAAACAAATAATTTTGCAATAGATAGCTTAAGTTACTCAAACAAGTTTTGGTACTTGAATCCATTGCAACACATGTGCAAGCTAAAAGCAGCTCATTTTTGACTTAGGTCTCTGAATACTTTATTATATCAGTGCTTTTTGAACTGTTCCGGTCTCGGAATAAAATACAATAAAATACCTAGCATATTTTATTGTACATGTTCCACACCAACTACCTATAGAAACAATGGCTATGGCACAGACAGGTAACTAGTACAGACACATTTCCATAAAGCAGCAACACGTATGTTCCTAGTTGCAGAAGAGGAAAATATACAGTGGCAGACAAAGGAATATTCAAACAGTATTTATAAAGGCATGTTCAGTTCAGCTATCTTTAGTTTAGCTTGGTTCTTAAGTCTAATTACTTTCAGAGTGGTTCAGAAGTATTGATACAGTCTTGTCAGTACTGGTACAGATTTATTAGCAAACCTGACAAGAAATGATACAGTTGATGGCAGCGTCTATACCTCCCTCATAACTATATATAGCTCAATCTCCAATTGCTCACTACCTTCATCATTTACAAGACATATTTAGGAGACTGGTACAATTTCATTCTAAGAGATATTTAGCAGGAATTTGTTTATTAATCCAAGAACTTCACTCAATATTGTAGAGAGGGATAGATGAATCTGCAGTAACTGAAGATTCCACAGGTTTATCAGTAAAAATACTTGCTAAAAAGTTTTAAAGTCAGTACAGTGCTAGGAAAAAAAGTAACAATGTGAAATAACAAAATGAAGAAAGCGAGCCATCTGATTGGATAAGATACTTATCATTAAAGACTTCTACAATGCATGTTTTCCTTGTGGCTTTACTACAAAATTCCCTTGCTAAATAAGTGCAAGTCACATAACCTCCCTCTAAGTCCATTATCCAACCGGTAATGTGGGGAAAATAATGCCAGTATATTAATACTACAGGGCTGCAGACGGCTTTTTTTTTGGTCTTTTTTCTTTTTTTCTGTAAAACATTCTGTGTAAGATCCTGATATAGTATGATCTTGCCTAAGGGCCGCTGAAGTCAGCAAGATCTTTAACAGAAGACAGACATATAAAATAGTACTGGAAAAATAGATAGCGTGTTATATTACTACTTAGGCTCTTTTTCAGGTTGGTGGCACTTCAGCATTCTAGAAGCCTTATGAACACAACGGGCATAGCTGTCAAGATCACTTTACAGCCCCCATCAGATCGCAATCAAACCAGCAGTGTGGGGATATAAATGCACACCACATAAATACAGCTCACCAGCCACAAGATTAGCTACTCCAACAAACCAACTCTTAGTCCCATATAAAATATAACTAACAGAGATCACTTACAGAGCAGGATTTCCTGATGCTTTTCTTACCTGCAGGATTTCTGACTGTATAATGCCCTGGGAACAGGGCAATAACGCTGGTTCTCATGTCAAAAGCTTACAGCTGCACATGTGGTCCTGTGTTTTTTTGTGGTTTACTCTGCAGATTGTGGTAGATCTGGCATACTCTAAGGAAGCAGAGCCTGTCTTGTGAATAGCTACCATTACACAGCCAAACCACAAAGAAATTTTGGGCTTTATTCTTAGAGGAATTTATTTCAGTGTAGGGTTCTCAGTTTCTAAAACCTCAGCCTAGTAACCTACACCTCAGAAACTATATTCACTTAAGATCAGTTATCTAAATTAAACTGGGAAATGAAATGAAGGACTTTGGTAAGATTTACATTTAATTTACACCCATATCTTCCATTTTTGGAAACTAAAAATTTATGTACTCATTACTGAGAATATTATTGAGCTGACATTGTAATGATTCATAGGTAATGTGTTCTTCTTTGTTTTCCATCAGTGAAAAATAAAGTTTAGAAAATGCCTCATAATGAATTTTTTGCATCCTCTGAAAAGCAGGGTGTTTCACGTTAAGAAATCTCAGCAATTTTGACGAAAACACAGGAAAGCTTATGAAATCCAAAATTCTGCTTCATAATTAGACAAATTCCTAAGGCTACTTAGTTTTCATTTTAATGCCTAATCTTTGCCTAGCTCTGACTTGAAAATTATGGTATAAATACATGTAATACTTAAAAACCCACAAAGATGCAAACCCTAGTCTTTAAATTGATTACATGCCTTTGTAATCAATTTTAGATTACAAAACTTTAGAAACTGTTTATAAGCAGCTATTTAAAACCAGACACATCACCTTTTCAAAGGCACTCCTTAAAAGGATTGGAACAATTTGTCTTGGGCAAATTTCTGCCTGCCAGTCATTTGTGGTTGTATTTAGAAAATAGTGCATTTAACTTCTATTCTTTTAGCCTGTACTGTATTGGAGATATCGTATTTCTCAGAAGTAGGTGATCATACAGTCTACATTACAATGCACAAATCGAAGACCTAATTGTAATATATAAAAAAGCATTATTGTGCTTACATTCAAGGACGTTAGGCAGGCATGATCAAACTTCTATGACTAATACCAAAAATCATTATTTTTTCACTGCTCATCTTGTCTTTTCCTCCATTCTCTTAATTCTTTTAATTTGAAAGGCTTAACCCTCGAGCAACCATATTAAATTTTGCTGTTTTCCTACTGTTGTAGGACGGTAAAACGGTTTTTGGCTAAGTTGTGGCTGTTTCAATATGGAATACAGCCTGTCCTGATTCCAAATGTTGTTACTATATGTCTGCCTCTAAGTCTCATTTGTTAAGCTAGTATCTCTTAGTTAAAATCCATACATTGCCAGAGCATCACTATGGTGCCAATACCCTCCATCCATGGAATTTTCCACGTCTCACCTCTGTTAAAATGCTGTGCCTGAAATCATATACATCATCAAAGTTAGGACGGGGACTAGTGCCATCCTCTAGAAGGGAAACCACACATATGCTGAGGAAGTGAAGTTTTTATTTCCTAATTCTGCTATATGAACATGAAAAAGGAGAACAAAACACAGTAATTGCTCTCAAAGAACCAAAACTATAGTCTGAAAGAATTTGAGGCTTGAAAAATAGACCTGCATATAAATTGTTGAAGTAGCTGACAGCAGCTTTTTTCCTTTGGACTTCCATTAAATTATGGAAGATTAAAAAAAGGGCACAAAAATATTTAGGCTAGCATTCCAAAGGATTTGACTGGAAACAGGTTTTGTTCCCTTTGATGTTCTGAAAAAAATGAGTCCTGGGGATTACATTTGTATAAAACAGGTAAATTTTATTTAAATGTTTCATTTGGACTTCAGATCAAAAACTCACCTAAAAGCTTGTCTAAAAGGTCAGTTTTGATGCAACTGACCTAATCCCATGCCATTTTGAAGTACTATAGTGTTCTCTTCTGTCAGTATTCTGTAGTTTCATAGCCTCATTTTATTGTTTATTCTTCCATTAAAGATAAGGCTAAGCAGATGCGTTAACGATGTGGTTTACTTACTTGGATCTTTTTGTTGAAGCTATTATGAATCACCAACTGAAAAATTCTCAGATTTAAGCGCAAGCACTTCTTACTTGCAACTTTCCCAAACCCATGAGTGTTCCTAACATTTCTGATTATGAATTTGGCAGAGGAGGAAAATGGACTTCACCTGACGTAGTTGTCTCACAGTAGTATCAGTTCTTAACACTTGAATTCTTTTAAAAATTAAATCTCAGGGCTCTTATTTCATGCAAAAGTAAAGAACAAGAAGAGAGGCTGCTACTACTGCATTCCTAACAAAACAGTTGTCAAAAAAGGTGGAGATTGTTTTTGTATGACTAACAGCATACACAATATTAGATCTTAAATTAATTAACTGAAAAAGCAGAAGAGCTCACTGTGGCTAATTATTACTATTTGTGAGACTCAGCTGATTAGCCTTGAAGCACTCGATAACTTCTCCTTTAACTAATTTTTGAAAAACTTTTCAAAATTACGCTGTACTTACTGGATTGAGAACCACTGTGAAGAACAACTCTCCTCCTTGAATACTTTTGTCTAGTTCCTTTGGGCCTCCAGGATACTCTTTGTAGAAAATTGTGTGAGTGAATAAGCCACAAGTTTGCCTAGGAAGCACCTGAATTTATTTAAAAAAAAAACAAACCAAAACAAACAAAATGCAAGAGAAATTCACAAAAAATATTTATACTTTTAATGAGATAATAAATGCCAAATAAGTAACATATAACTGATAATGTTCCTTTGTGATAATTGCTCAGTAGATTTGGCACCTCAACTGTGCCAGAAGTCAATAATGATCTACTTGAATTAATACATCGGCAGACTAATAAATAGTGCTTACTGAAAGAAACAACATTTTTATTATCAGTGAATTCATACATCCAAAAATTCATCACATTTTTTTTTGAAACTGGAGACTGATCTCAACCAGTAAGCTACAATTCAGCAACCTCCTCAAACTAATTTTGTCCATAACACCTGATATCAATATCAAGTATTTGAAGTCTGGTTATCAAAGATTTCTAAACTTTTAAAATAATTTGAAACATAATCTGTCGACTTCAGAAAATAATTTGCTAGAGAGTATTTCAATTACATCTATTTTTTTATGGAAAATTAACAGTTGAGTATTGATGTTGGTGTATAATTCTTAAACTGGGATTGTTCTCAAACATTTCAGTCCAATTTAGAACATTAATTATACGGTATCTCAAACTTTTAAAGCATACAAGTCCCTTACTTGACACAGACTGTGGTTTTGTAGATACTCTTCATTTCCTGCAGTTTCATTTCTCAACATCTTTTTTTGTTATGTACAGGAGGATACTGTGACCACAGATCGTAAGTTCTGTGTTGTCAGAAAATGTATGGAATTTGTATGTTTGCTATAAACATGCATATGCTTTTTAAAAACCTTTGGATTTCACCAATGAAATATGAGAACAATTCTTCACAGAGGCAGGGAATGAAACTGTACTGGATGGGAAATGCTCTGGCACATCTTACACAACGATTTTATTACTGAATGTATTCATCACTATAAGCCTGCAGATGTAAAATATTAATGCATTTTGCCCTGGAGAACTGAAAGCGTGAGACTCCCAAAACAGGTGGTTTTATACGACTGTTCTTGGAAATAGATTTTTGGCCCCAGTGTCCTTGTGTTAAATCTCATTACGTGTCTTCAAATGACATGTTTTTACAAAAATTTATGAAAGAGACTTTTGGAGATTCGGAGAGTCAATCAGTCTTCCTCAAATGCTTCATGTCCCCTGAGCATATCCACAAACCCATTATTTCACATGCAGCTATCGCTTTGAGGAGAACGAACTGCAGCTCAAATCTGTATAGTGTCAATTTTTTTTCCTGGATGTCTGGAGATCATTTTAGTTTGCTTCATCCAAAAATAGATCAAAACTTTTAAAGATTATTATTTTGCTTAGAAAAGTGGTATCCATGGCAACTCGAGGACAATACCAGAATTCTGTTATAAGCTAAGTGACAGTCTTGTGCAAAGGCACTTGACCCTCCAAAACGGCTTGTTGCAGCCAGAGGTATAACAGTACACACACTAGGATCTTCCCATTCACCACTCTCCTACACACTCCAAAAGACAGTGACTGAAGAACATACCATCAAGTATTTTGGAAAGTTGTTTTGAAACACTTCTCAGATAATAATGATAATATGTGAATCAGAAATGGCCTACGCCCCGGTAACCAGATGGTATTAGCATAACGCCTTCCATGTCAGTTGTGTATAACCCCTTTTGGCAAACACTGCTCTCAGTGAACAACACTGTAAATTGTGTAATACAGAAAAACTGTGTGATTTGACTTGTGGCTGCCTCACACAGCAGTTTCACAGCCTCAAGGTAGCGTGGTGTGTGCGTGCCTGCCTTCCCTCCAACCTTCTAGTGTTTGCCCTGCACCCAGATGGATGGCCTGGGCCCAGAGCCCAGCTGCAGGGTTAAGCCACAGCACAAAGCACAGGTCACATTTCTGTATGGCAGGAAGCAAAATGAGGGCAACTCTGCACCATTCAAATGTAAGAAAAAAAAAATAAAAATTCATGCACCAAGATCCAGATTCTCAGATGGCATAGCCTGGCAAAACTCTTTTGCAGTTAATGGTACTATGCAAATTTAAAACGTGCTAAAAATCTGCCCCATAATATTCTGTTAAAAGATGCAAAGTAGACTTTTCTCCTTGAGATCTCTGAACCAGTATTAACAGTAGGACTAGGACAGTTAATAGCCTGTTAGCTGCTGACAGCGGGGTGCCTGGAGGCCACCTTCATCAGCAGTTACATCATCAGCAACAGACTGATTTTAATTAACAAGATACTGTCAAATATATCTTGCTATTTATGCATAGCAATATGTGCTTCTCACAATGTGAGCTTTCAGGATGCTGTGCTTTTCCACTTAAAAATAAATTGTTCATAAAATGGTAGAGTGGTTGGGAAACTCACCATGATATTTTTGTGGATGAAGCCTCGTCTATACCTAGCAGGCTTCAGATGAGGGTATTCTTCTGTGCTGGTAACTCTGATATTCCAGACCTTTCTCCAGGCATCATAAAGTTGAACATGTACTGGATAGACGCCAGAATGGTGTGGAGCCACTGCGTAGCCAAAATCAGTTGGAATACCATGTTCCTAAAACATAACGGAACAATGACTGCTTTCAAAAAATTTAAGAAACTTGATGTTTTGGCATTTCTCAAATCCTTTGTTTGTAAAAGATCAAGAACAGGTCTGAAATGCAAATAATGATGATATCAAAATATGCTGATATGTAAGGGAGACAGAAAGCAGCATGGTGAAGATGAAACACAGGACTTTAATACAAAAGCCTTTTTAATAAATATTTTTATGAGTATGTAGGGAAGAGTGATATAGATGTATTTTACGTTGGTTTCTTCCATCTACATTAAGCAGAAAGCTGCACTCTTTCAAGTTCTTGCAAGGAATTTACTCACAAGCTAAGAATTCACAGAGAAAATTACTGGCACATATTAAACACAACAAGTAGCATCTGGTAGTTACAATAGCAAAAGTGTGATTTCCACTACAAGCCCCTACACAACTACTTGGATTGTTAGCTGAATTTCAGAGAGTCACTGCATGTCCCCTTCAGTCCACTCGAAAAATAAAACCATATTAAAAAACCAGCTTAACCACTTTAGTGGCATTTTTAAAAAGAAGAAAGATAACCACTTGTAAAATTCTGAGGATAATAGGCAGATGTTAGATGTAGACTAACCCCTTTTGTAATACATCGTCCATTTTTGCAGACTCCTGCCATTTATCTTGTTTATACACTGACCTTGCTGGTATTAGCTTCTGTTGACGTTCAATATATTTTCTTACCAGTTTCTGGTTTCCAACATACTCTAATGAATTTTGACACCTTTTCTCCTTTCTTTCAGGTTACTTTTCAAAGGAACAGTATATAGCAGATATTTCTTTGGTAGCCTGATTAGCTGAATACACTGTCCATAAGATGTTGTTATACTGCAATGATTTAGGAAAACTGCCTTTGCACAACCTTTGAATTCTGGTCAAGAGCTTTTTACATTGTTTGTATTTGTATAGTCATCTTCACCATATTTTCTAATCACACTTCATGTGCAAAGGTAAGAGTTCATTGGGTCTCTTCCTTTGAATAAACTAGTTACTAAGGAATATGAAAAACTCTGTAAGTCTTATCTCAAAGAAAAACAGGTGCACAGCCTTAGTAAAATCATTTTTCTTCATCTTTTCTGGAGGAGGACTGGACTCCCACAGGAAAGGTAACGTACTGGACTTAAAAAGCTTAAATAATCAGGATCCAATATTAGACATCTCTGTTATAATTTAAGTATGACAAGTTTGCTAACAGCTGAAAACAAAGCAGATTCACACATAATGTGGCATTAGATGCAGCTTTTGGAACTCTCGTAAGGCAGTACAGCTCACAGATAAGATCCAAACCCCCCACTGGCAATCCCACTGCACCCAGGGAGCGTGTCGGCTGCTGCTTTACAGCTGAGGTGCACTGTGTGTGATCTGCCAAAACAGGAATGAGTAAGATCTGCCCTGTTGGTTTTACTGCATGAGGAGATAAAGAATGGATATACCATCAGTTACACAGCTTTATACTATTTAATTCCACCGCAGATATTTCAGTTCCTCTTCACTTTATCTTTTCTACTTCCCTTAAGCATGCATAAACATCAGGAAGAAAAATCTTTACAGAACGTGTAAGAAATTGCATTCTCTCATGTCCCATTTAATCTCCATTCAGCTATAAACAAATGTCTGATTTTTAAGAGTTTCTTCCTCAAGTTTTACAATGTGAAGTAATAAATATGTGATTAAAATCTTTCATTCTAATTATGAGCCTATCATCTTCAATGTATCAGCATCTCCATTATTTCTTAGTGACTGTAATTTCCAAGTTGAGCATTTCACACACAATATACACACTCAGCTTGATAATGCATGAGGCATCACCAATTTCAGCCTCTTTCAAAAAAAGCAGAATACTTATCTTTGTTATTAATTTAAATGTTTTAAGCAAATGAAGCATGAGTAGCTTCATGTCTATACATAGCTTCGGACACAAAAAATATTTAATAGAAGGTATCTGTAAGAATTAAGAGCACTGAAAGTACTGAAGAAACCAGAAAATAATGAAGTTACCTAAAACAAGATTGAATATTAACTATTCTAATAACATACTTTAACGGTTGCACACTGTAGACTAATCCCAGAGGATGTCTTAGATCACACACCAGAACTACAAGAACTAATTTATTTGCAATGGAGCTTGCAACAGTACACAGCAGAAAAAGGGAATTTTTGGACACAGGATTTTTAAATTTTCATGGTTCTAACTTCTACTGAAATGCTTTCTTTAATGGAAACAGTACAATTGAGTTGGCCTGTACTCAGTACAACTACAGCTTACTGTAAACTTGGTAAAATCTTTGGTCAAAAGAAAGCACATACCTTACTTAAAAGCAAGGTTTTCAAATACAAATTTTAATTGCATGATATTCTATGTCTATGCCTTCCTCCTACACCCACTGACACATGACCATCAGTGCACTGTATTTTGTTCTGGTATTTCAAATCCCCCTGCTGTTTCAAGGGAGAAAGTCACTACCTGCCAGCTAAAGAGCAACCCCTGTGTTTTGAAAAGGGAGAAGTAAAATTAGGCTGTTGGAAGATAAAAGACTTCACTGTAATATAAGACTTCATGTCTTTACACTGGACCATTTCTTCAAACAATAATATGTACTATGTATGGAAGTTTGGTTTTGTTTTATTGTATGATATTAACTGTAGAGAAAAGGTAAGTCTGTTTCTCTAGTATCCTCAGAGCTAAAGATCTGGTTTTATTTTTACTTCTATTCTCACCAAAACATTTTTTCTCAGAGCTTTGCTGTGAATAAATAATTAGTAAAGGCAATGCTTCTCGAAACAAAGTTTTATAAAGCTGATCCAAAGGGAATATATAAGATGTTATTAGGTATTACCACGGAAAAGTATCTTTGAAAATGTGGCATACTTCATTGATCTTAACGTCCATTGTTTTCATAAAGTCATTTGACGTGTTTTGATGGAGTATTTATACTTTCAGAAAACTGGATTTTTTCTAATCTAAACAATGGGTTACTCGGACAACATTTTTTTAGGAAAATATTTAAATAGAAGAATTTTTATCTATACTGACATTCCAAGATGGTGACATACTAATTCTTCATTCTGAAATAATTTTTCCATTCAAAATTCTTCAGAAGGAACAACAACAAAAAAATCAAGCTTCAATTGAGAAGGAAATCCAAACTGTAGAGAAATAGAGTTTTCATAGCACAACACAGAGTGATTTCAATACACACTTTATCACAACTTTCTTTTTTTTTTCAATTCTTGAGATTCAAACAAATTCTGCAAGGACTGATTTTCAAACAAAATAGGAACAATGGTTTCTGAATACCTAAATTCAATATAAAATACAAAAATATAACTCACTAAGGCAAATTTTTTGTTGAGGATCATCTGCTCCACCAGTGACGACTCATTGTGGAAGAGATGAGGCTGCATGTGACTCCACATATGGGGAAACCACCAAAACTCATCTACAGACCTCAACAACAGGTCATCGCCTTCATCTTCCTCCTCAGTGCCTGAAAGAAAAAAAAAAAAAAGAATATCTCTGAAGTAAAGCCTCTACTTTTTATTATATTCTTACAAATGTTTGAAAATATGAGAGACATTAGCATATAAAATGTGGCCATTAAAAGTACTGAGGATTTTAAATGTTTCCAAGTACATATTCCTTTTCCTGAAGTACTTTTTTTCCAAGTGAAAGACTGAGATACCTGTTTTCACAGCATCTGGAATGCATGGTACAACACTTGTCCTCACATGGTAGCTATCGTGTAGGTAACATCAGTAGCTAAGGGACAGAATCAGAGAAATTGTATACAAGACAGTTTAATACAGGGTAAAAATGAAAATGTTGACAACTGTGTCCTGGTATTCCTTATACAATGTAAATTCACTCCCCAATCAAACTTCTTTTCCTTTCATTACCTATGATACAGGAAGGACATGGACCTTTTGGAACGGGTCCGGTGGAGGGCCACGAAGATGATCAGAGGGATGGAGCACCTCTCCTATGAAGACAGACTGAGAGAGCTGGGGTTGTTCAGCCTGGAGAAGAGAAGGCTCCGGGGAGACCTTATAGCAGCCTACCAATATCTGAAGGGAGCCTACAGCAGAGCCGGAGGAGGACTCTTTGCTAGGAAGTGTAGTGACAGGACAAGGGGTAA
>KZ505987.1:370545-404954 GCA_002844005.1 Limosa lapponica baueri
CACTCAGGCCTGTGCCCTGGCTCTCTATAACCTACTTGCAGAGATTCAGCCCTCAGGGATGGGAACGGTCAGGGTCTAATGAGCTGGCAGATCAGGACACCCCTTCCACCCCCAAGCCCAGATATTTATCCTCGTCCCACTGCTCTTTTAATGACAAAGTCCTGTCAAAGGCAGTCAAATTTAAATTACCCCTTAATGGGCTGCTGTATAAAGACTGTATGACCCGAAGATTGACAACCTATAGCTTAACACATCTATATGCTGTGTCTGCTTCCTGCTTTTCTGATTGTTCCTATTCTCGCCAACAATCAACACAACTTGACGCATCCTCTCCCTCAGCATTTTGCAATATCTATTCTCTTTTTTCCATTTTTAGCCAAACGTGCAGCTCTTACGCTTTCTGCATCCATAGAGCCGCACTCTCACTAACCCTATATGCCTTTCGCTTTTTCTTTTCCCTTCAGCAAACCTTGTCTGACGTACCTTCACTACTGTGATTTTACTCCTCATTACCTCTGAGGGAACTACAGCAGCAAATGAAAAATGCGGGCAGACATATGTAATGATCTGTCAATATCTGTAGGATCATTAGATTTTAGGACTCCACGTGGGTCCACGGGGCCCTGTGTGATGTTCACACGCTATCAAAGAAAGTGACAGGAGTGCTTAAAGGTCATATGATAGCCAGATCAGGGAGAGGAAACCGTATCAAGAAAGGCAGAAAGCCACAGCAAGGGAAAGGCTGTGACAGAGACAGGCTGAACTCATTCAGTTTACAGCCAGTAACTGGCTCAACTTGTACTACAAACATACAATACCTTTGCCAAATTCTACTCAGCCAAAACCAGGAAACCGATGCACACATTCCCTCCAGAGCATCTGAACTGTGAACTAAGGCAAAAGAAATGGTCGGGAAAGTAGATCTGTCTGCTGAAACACCAGCAGGTGACAAACTTGGTTGTCAGGACCATTTTGCTAGGCCATTCTAGGCAAAAGAAAGGGGAGGAAGGGATGGGAATGGATGGAGCAAGCTATGTCCTGAACGTGAAAAAATGTTAAGGCATCTATAGTCTCTCTGTACTGTGCAGGTAACACCTGGATTACAGGGGTGAAACCTGGACATTTACCAAGTCTAGCTGAAGTCTGCTGAGCCCAAGAGAGACCTGTGGAGGGACTGTGCAGCCCCAGCTGCTCCAGCTGTTCAGCTCTAAAAAAACAGACTTCTTTCCGTGCCTCTTCTCTCCTTAATATGACAACTAATACTGACCAAGGTGCACAGCTCAGCACAAAAGGAACGATCATGCCTCTGCTATTTAACATGCACAGCATCGAGCATATTCAAGCTCTGTGTATCTATCTTTTGTTTTGAACAAATCCGGTTTTGGTTCCTAGTCACAGCTAACATGTCACTTCACATCCCTCTTTTCATATTAATATCCCTCAACTATGACATTACCTTGTGTTGTCTTTTGCCTCTCTCTTCCAGGCTGTCCTATTTTGCATGCCTGACTTTTTCTTTCTGTTTGTCAGTAGAGAACACCCTCTTTCTTCTATATCACATCCTATTTAATACCTTGTCTTTTATTTCTCCCTATTTCTACAGTGGTTTAAGTATAAAATTATTTTCATGGATAATATATATTGCTATATTTCTACAGTAGAGATTAAGCTATCCAAAAGGATAAACTTTGGTAGCTCAATAGATCCCTCAATGAAGTCAATAGAAAAATTCATTTCATTGGTGGAATTTACCACTCAACAACAGGTTGAAATGAACTGAATTTTAATAAAAGGGAAAGACGAATTCAGACTGTTCTGCACCAGTACCTAATGCAGGCACTGCAGCTTACTAGAATTAAAGGTGCCTCATCCTGAGATGTTCCAGCTCACCTAAAATCACCACCTAAATTTTCTGTGTGCTCAGGAAACGGATGTCAAGAAAAATCCAGTTCACCTATTCTACATAGGTGCCTTCCTCTCTCCACTTCCTTGGAGAGGTTCTGTAGTGAGCATCTGAGCTAGCTCTAATTGAATGAAATTATAAAGAAAAAGACAGAGATGTTTTTATTCCACCCTCAGGATTGATATTACTGTTACCCAATGACACATATGTAACATGTATAGCCCCTACAGAAAGCCATCATCCCAAGCTTGGACTGTCTCTTGCAAAGTCTCCTCCTGGCTC
Organism: Limosa lapponica baueri; assembly: GCA_002844005.1. NCBI lineage: Eukaryota > Metazoa > Chordata > Aves > Charadriiformes > Scolopacidae > Limosa > Limosa lapponica. Next base: position 372,731 of record KZ505987.1, read on the forward strand.
TGTGACTGCCATTTCTGCATGTCCCGGCTTGCAGAAGGAGGAGGAACATTTCTCTTATTCAGGAAACTTATTCGGGACACTTTTCTGAAGGGCTTAGTCTTTTCTCTTAGAAACTACCGCCTGGGTCTCCTATTTCCACGTCATTGCCCTATTTATTGGGCTATTATGAAAAGAATGAGCACCTCTTCTTCTTTTTCCTTTTCTTTAAAAAAGAGAAATGCTGCCACAAAGAGGTGTTTACAGACCCTGCCTACATGGTTACTTGCAGGCAGACAACAGCTCAAACAAAAGGTTAATGTTGTATAATAACTCTAGGAGAAAAAAAGATACAGCAAATCACACAAATGTATCTCCCAAAGCAACCTGGAAGAAAGAACAATTTGATTTTTTAGTTATCCAATTATGAAGGAAATCCTTCTCTGGACTCAGACCCTTAGTCTCTATCATTCCTACTTTCCTCATGCCACAAAGAACACCATCAAAATGAAAGTGATTTTACTATTTCATTCTTACCTGTGTGATAAAATTTCCCTGAAAATCCCAGGTTGAAAGTAAAATTTGTAATCTGAGCTCTCAAAAGATTCTGAGTGTCAAGCAGGGCCTGAAAAAAAAAACAAAACACCCCACCATATAAACATATCTGTAGAAAATTACACCTGGCAGAGAAATTTAATATAACAATATAAATATTTTTACAGGAATATATCTTTTCAAGTGGTTTTGCTATTTAAAAACATCTCTTTTTATATGACAAAAAAGTAACATATTTTCATTGCCATTTAAAGATTAAAGACAGCATGCAAACTCCATCGTTTTCCTCATAAAGATGACCAGCAATTAAATATTGTTTTACTCCCTGGGTAACAAGACAGGAAAACAAAGGCACGCGCCAAAGACCTTCCACCTATTACTCAGTAAACATGGGACACAGCCAGGAATGAAATCCAGATCTCTTGTGCCTCGACCACTACTCCATTCCCTGGGGCGAACAGCGCCCATTAGAATTATGTTTCTCTAGATGAGGTCAAGTACATACACAGCATTTTAGTCACATTTCAAAATTACTGGCAATGAAAAAAAAAATCCAGAAAGACAGAAAGAAGCTAGATGAAGCCTATTCCACATCAAAGAAACTAATCCTAAATTCCTCCAAATTCTGACTCATTTCTCAGATAGTTAGCATACTGGCTGTCAGCATACGTGTACTTGCACTAAATTAGTGCAAACAAAAAAACAGCATGCAGGAAGAAAGGGGAAAGCTATTATTCATCAGATACAGCTTCAATATGCTCTTCTTGATTTGTCACTTCCAAGATTTACGTATTACTTTCAGGAGTTCTCCCAAACTCTTAACACTCCGCTGTTGTTAGCTCTTTCAGTTTTCCAGGTATAACAAAGACACCTAGCTTTCCAATGCAAAATAGAACTTTGCAAAGAAAGAATAAAACAGAAGAGCAAAAAGCCTCTTCTAAAATGAGACTTGGAGCGACATTCCTCCAAACCGCCTGCCTTCAACTGAGCACATGGTATCTGGTAATTCAGGAACATATTGGACTCTTCGGCGATATGTGACGCTGTACACTGCACATCAGAAGTATAGAGCCAGCTACTGCACACACACACTTGGAGACAGGCGCTCACACACTACCTTTGAAAGAAAGGAAAATATTTATACGTCAAAGGTCATCAAAGAGTTTTCCAAGTAAATATATATTCTAGCATATTGATTTTAATAAAGTAACTCTAAGCACATTATAAAAGGGGAATGTATTTAAAAGCACAAAAAATAGTAAAATCACGGGAGATTTTCAAAGTTTTAAAGGTCTAGTATCCCACTCTTGAAATTCTTGAAATTTGGTGCTCTGAAAACTGTAAGCCAGTAATTTTAATTACAGTTTCTTCAGACATTTTCATTATACAAGTAATTTGCCTATGATTAGCTTTTTAACTGGAACGCAAATGACAACAAAACATTAGCACAGAAGTCGAGTTCAGATTTAGATGTAGGTGTAGCATAGTCAAGCTACAGTTCCTTAAAATATGACCCATTTTAGAGATGGAGGCAATATCCACCTTATCAGAGAAACTTTTGGACATACAAGCTTTTTCTTCAGGTCTTTTCCAGGGCTCATCTATATCGGTCCTCTAGAAGTACGAATTCCATCAAGCCTGTTTCCTTACACTATCATACCTACAACGTTACAGTCACAAAATCAGGTGAAGGGTGACAATAGCAGGGGCTCCCCTGTGCACCAACCTCACGGAGCCCCGAGACAGCAAGCCCAGCGGGGCTCACATTCCCAGTAAGAGGTGGCCACACACCCCAGATGGTCCATCTCTCCCTGCTCTGTGCTCATCTTTCTCAACGCTCCCTTCCTAGAGCTGAGAATGTTCACTTGACCCCACTGAGAGACAACTGCACTGCCCAAAGAGGGAACACAGCCTGTCCTGGCTCCAGGTAAACCAGAACCAATATTTTCAGTTATTTTACTTGCCCAACAGGGCTCGACCTGGTTTTAGCGGCCAGCCTAGCCCAAACCACGACACAGCCACTCTCCAGCCCTCTGCTATCCTGCATCTGAAACCTCAGCCAGCTCGCTAAAGGTCTGAGTCTGGCTGGCTCAGGGAAGCTGGTGCTCGAGGGAGCTGATCAGCAGTAATAGGAGAGACAGTCATTCGTCCCTGTCCTGGAGATTGCAAATTTGAGTTCTGCTGACATGGCTGACAAAACATGAGTGGTTTCAATTCTGAGTCATCCGTAATACTTGCCTTGTTCACCATTTCAGCGGACCAGAACAGTATGCCTAAGCACATTCATTAAATATATATTAATCACAAAACTAAATCTGTGAAAAGAACCATCACTTTTCTGCTTCCTATTTCTTAAGGTCCTCTTAGATTGGGAATTAACTTGCCTCTCCTGCTGCCTTCTTCAACAGCGTAGCTCCAGCAACAAGAGCATAGGCAGTTTCAAAGAGCAGTACTAGTAAAGTAAAGATCATCTTCTTTCACTGGAAAGCCTGAAAAATGTCCTGTGAACAAGGGATTTTATAAAGGAATGAGTAAAATGAAGCACAGAATAGAGATAATTGAAAACAGGCTCGAGACTTCTGAAGTGGAATATTAAGAGAAAAATCTTGCAACACTGTATCGAGGGCTTTTGCACAGGCTGGGAGTGCAAAGATCACCGAGGAGACCTCTTACTGTAATGAAAGTTAGGAAATCTGCAGAGGATTTAGTATGAAAACCATCCTTGAGCTGCTGGGAACCTATTCAATGAAATAATTTTATCTTCACATGGTTAAAAAATGTAGGAGGCAAATGATATGGCTATACACTTCTTATGTTAACAGTATATATTGTCAAATGAAAGAGATCCTGAGTGCAGCTTGACAGCAAGGTGGCATGAATGGGCTGCACAGTTCTTTCCCTCCAAATTAAGTTAAGAACTGAGAGCATTTTTTTTTGAGCTGAAGGCCTTATTCCTGTACTTTTCCAACACCTTCTCAGCTTGTCAGCTCCAGTCTAGTCTCAGCAAGATGGAAAAACAGAAAGGGCAAAACCAAAGAGCAGCTGGAAATGCCAGAGACACAGGACCTGGAAGGAGATCGTTGCTGCACCTCCCTGCCACACTGCAGCGATAGGGCTGCCAGGGGAGTCGCAAACCCAGGCCTCCTCAAACCCAGAGGAGGAGGGAGAAAGGTTGTAAAAAGCCCATGACATATCTATGATAAAGCAACAGAGAGCTTACTTCTTTGCTGGGAATTGATTTTGCTGGTGTAGTTACCACCTTGCCTCAATGACTGCCTGGTGGCTGCATTTTATTTAGGCCAGCAGCCATGGTAAGACACTCCAAATACCAGTCAAATAACACAAAACTCTAAAGGAAATCTGAAGTTCACCTTCTACAGAACAAACTTTGAAAGGGATGCCGTTGGGGTTTTTCTGGCCACGTTACTCTCATTAAAATCAAGAGGAGAGCTTCTGCTAAGGCCCTGCGGTGGTGTTCGAAAATGCATCAGCTAATACCAACAGTGTACCTGCTCGCCTGCTCCGTCTGCAGAGGGAGGGCACAGACCTGCTGTGAACCACTTCTTGTACAGACAAGCTGAGATAACATTTGAGTTGTCGTGCCTATGATTATTTTCTGGGTGACTTGACATTTTACTCATCTTTCAGGTTCTAAAAACAAAATGTTAAAACTCATGAAAAATATATAGCAGCAGATGGCAGGGCCTATTACTGTGAGCTTCTATCAGAAAGACAGAAAAAAGAAAAAAGTAGGGGGAGGAAAAGCCTGAAATTTCATTTTTAAATGCTGTTTTATATGCTGAAGGTAAGATGGTGATATTTTCTGTATATTTTATGATTGGCTTATGAACAGTCCCTCCGGATATCTGCATGAGATGTTATATAAATACACCAGTACTGAAGATTATATTTTAAAAACTGTTTAGTAAAGCCTTCATATGTTTATAAATAATTATTTAGTACATATGTTATACTTCCACTGGTACTGTAAGGAAAATAAATTACTAGCTGCATAATCACTTTCATGTACATAGCTACAATGGAGTACTTTCTTTGCAACCTTTCCTAAGCTCACGTATTAGGTTTAAGAAATTCTTTGTGCCAGAAATCAAATGTGAGAATTCAATATATGATGGAAGACTCCCTTCTTCACCAAAAATCCAAAATAATCTCAGAAAGAAGGCCCTGTTACAATCCAAGGAATAGACAGAAGTTATCCCAACAGCAAAACAACTGAGTTCTTTCAATCTTGCATCTCAGAAGTTTATAGTACGATGAAAGGAATATAAGAAATCACGTACATTGTAAATAAAGCCAGATTCTCAGATGATTAATCAGCATCATCACGTTTAAGTTATTTCTATTTAATTTTTGATAAAACATCTCAGCAAATGCAAGCTGCTGTAATTGCCAATGGGATCTCAGCCAAGTGAGAATTCAGGAGAAAATGGATTCTAACATCACAAATGGAACAGAAGAAACCACGAGAATTATTCTTTAATTGAAATATTAATGCAATGGAAATGTATGGCAATTCTTGCCTTTGTATAGATAGCCTCTTTCTTTACAACTATAACGTTCAGCTCTTTTCATCACTTTTCATTCAGAAATATCAACTTTGTTTACAAAGGAAACAATTCTGTTTGATTTTTCTCATCTTACAGACAGGACAAACAGAAGGACAGACAGATGACATAGGCTGTCAAAAGCTCCTGCTCAAATAAATCAGCAGTAAAGCCAAGGATAAAACTCATGTCGCCCAACTTGCTTCCATTTCCATAGCCAGGAAAGCATCCTGCCTCCTGTCCTCAAATATCTCTTTACATGACTTCACTTTATAGTCTGTCACAGAGAAGTCACAAGTGTCCTTATTAAACAGACAGTAGTAATTTCTTCAGCATCAACAAAAATATTCAGACCCAAACATCTTGGCTGATCAAACAAATAGATCAAGACTGCTTTGTTGAACTCTGCTTCACCAAAGAGGAACTATGACTTCTTTCTGTAGTCATACCAACATATTTATGACTATTTTCCTACTCAAAAGCTGCTCAAGAATGTAGCCACTTGAAAAGTGGAATAGTTCAGAACGCTGTTAATTTTACTTGTAATCACAAGGATTTTAACTAAATTGCTAGCAGACAGACATAGCCTCACAATGCTGCAGCACTGTTATCTTAAACTTCAAATCAGTACATGCTTTCATGTCAGTAATAAAGGCAAGAAAGGTCAGCTTCATAATTTTCCAAAAAGCCTATCTCCTCCCCCTTTTTTTGGGAAGCAGATCTCATCTCTCAACGCTTGCTTTACTATTGCGTGTCTAACAATACTATCAAAGGAGCCATTAAATTAGGAATTACTTTGCTTTTGAGGAAAACTTCCAATATCATACCGGCTCTTCAATAAAGGCAAGGACCTTCTGGAAAGGTGAAACAAATTAATAGAAAGTGTAATGTGAAAGCACACGAGGTAAGCACGAAACCCCTTTATGGGGCCTTTATTCTGCTCTTATGCAGAAGTAGCTTTAATTTTCTGCACCATATTTCCTCTTTAGTTTAATCCCTGCAAGAGAGTAAAGAAATAGAACTAAAGCCATTTTAACTTCTGAGTGGAGTTCTTAATATAGGGGTTTAATGAGCTGTAACTGATGTGATGTGATGTCCTTTTACTTTGCGCTTTTTGTGACATCATTCTGCCTTTCCCGAGCACACCCATGCTCTGAGAAAAGAGTCCTGGAATTGACGCTGGCTGCACGGGTATACGCACATCACCCGCCTCCCTCGAACTTTCCTTTCTGTAGAACCTGAGCTTTTCTAAAGTTTCTGTCCACATTGCAAATTCACTTGCTTATAAGGGAGTGATTAAAACAAAAAAAAAAGAGGGTTGGAAAGGAAATGGAAGAGAGAATTGAGGAACATAAGATATATGTGACTGAAGTTTGCATTTATAATGCATACAAAAATCACAATTTTTAGAGAAACAGAAGAGAGGCCAGGCTAACAAGCTGTGCCCAATATAAGTCCCAGGTTTGTCCTGGCACTGCCGATTTTGATGGCGGAAATGGGAGGAGAGGGGACATGCTGGCTCGGGAAGGGAGAGATGAAGGGGAGGGAAATGTAGCAGCAGGGTGGTAGGAGCCCGAAAGTGAGAAGCACTGAGATTGTGATTGCAGGAGCTCAAAAAAAACTGTGGCAGTGATTGGGGATGGGAAGGCAGCGGGCAAGAATTTGGGGTGTTTGCAGGCAGCAAGAGGCAGCATGGCAAGAAGAAAGAGAAGACAGCCTCAGTGAAGGTCCATCCCAAATGGCTGGGAATCATTATTTTATTAGACAGACTATTTTGCTTCTGAGGAAAAATGTTTCCCTCATGATAAATTATGTATTTTGGAACCTCATTAAAATTCAACGTCTATTCTTTCTAGATTTCCAAGATTAGCATTTTGACACCCATTACCATAAACATTTAATCTCTGCAGGAGAAAGAATAATTGCTTTGGGTATACTGGGTATATCTGAAAAAATATTTTGAATATCCTTCAGACAAAAGAAGAAGAATGCTTACATTTTCTTTGTGCACTCTCTTAACAGAGCTGACACTACAGAGAGGGCAAGAGAAGAAAATGTAGAAAACCTTCAGCTTTTTCCACGAAGTATTTAGCTGGGAAAGACCATAAATCACAAACAGACCCTAAACTGTGTAAGTGGGAAAAGGACACTGCTCTACGGTTTGGTGGAAGCAAGGTTTCCAGCAGGACACCATCCGCCAAAAATAGAAACCCTGATGAAACAGGGAAGGAAACAGGGAAGGAAAATCTAAACTGCTGACAATACCTATGTTCAAGTTTATAAAATATCAGATTCCATGTGAGCTGAAGACAACTATTCCTGCTACTTTGTACAACAAAATTAAAACCAGGGGGGTGGGTAAAACTTTGCTAAGATATAGTAGCTTCAAGAAACAAATTATTCTTTCAATTAAAAACACGGATTTTTAAAAGTCTACCAAGTCCTTCAAAAGACGTAACAGTTCCCAAGTACCACATGCCAGTGGGATGCCTTTTTACAAAGGGCCATGTAACATGGTAGAATTTGAAACAGAAAAGGTGTGCAAAAATTCCTTCGAGAGGAAACAAAGTACCTGGTTTCAGTTACTTAAAAATTATTGTAGTTTTCTGACAGCTAGATTCTATCTGCAGCAATGGTGTTTTTAAATTATCAAACATGGATGCCTTGGAGACTGACTTTAATGTGCAGAACAGGCAAAGCTCCCATTGAGTGCTTGGGACTGTTTGCCAGATCCATTTGCCTGAGTATCTTAGCTGACTTCCTATAATATTAAGGCCCATACTCCGCAGTTGAAAAGTCAGTGTGAGTCTTCCCAGTAAATTCAATATGCACCATTAACTGGGTAACCCAGCTTCTCTTCAAAGTGTCAATAAGACGAGATACCAGGCTGGAGCCCAGTTACTTGCATCTTGGCTTTTCAGTGTGCAACGTAAGACACACTGGACCCAATTTTGAAAAAATCCAGGCACCGCAATTTCAGTTTATGTGCCCAGATTCTGTCACTAGGTATCTGAATTTGAGGTCCACTAAAGGATACTAAAAATGTAAGTAGCCACTTTGGAAAACATCTCAAATTATTTCAATCAAAAGTTTTTTTCATCAGAACACACTGTTTAAATGTTACTGGGTCTTCCTTTAGAGGTTTTTTTATATCACGTACAATAATGATCTTGATGATGGTCCAATTATGTATTTTCAAGTAATTAGGCTCTTTCATCTAGGTAAATAATTTGTACAAGGCAATTTAAGAAATATTTCTAACTTCCTTCACCAGCTTCTCACTTCTTGGAGGCTGAGATAGCAGCTAATGAGAATGAGCTAATTATGGGAAGGTAAGTTGAAGGTTTTAAATACTTGATGCCAATATCACTTAATAAAGTAAAGTAATTAGCATGCTGTTCTCAGGACTCTATAAGAAATTGTGTATTATTAGCTCTTTAATTAAACTGTACTTTGATGAAAGAGGTTACTGTTACTAAACAGCTAAATGACCTTGTTATTCTGCAGTTAACAGAAAAAAAAATCCTGCATTTCTTTTAATTAAAGGTCAAAAAAACACCAGGTCAATTGAAACAGAACTCATAATCATCCTAACTGCTGCATATCATATTTTCCCCTGGATTTTGGTCAGAGAGGATTCAATAGAAAACTTGTTGGTTCTTGCGTTTTTGCCCAAGACTTTATCTGCTTATGCAACTCCAAGTATGAGGAGGCACGTTCTCAAGAGTATAACAGAACTCAAAGTAGAACCAAAGTCACTCTAAACTGCATTTAAAATCTCTTTATATTTATCCAGTTAAATTCTTGCAATCTGATGATTGTTGATGAGCCAGTACAGCAGGAAACTGAGGTTTGTAAGCCACAAGGCAAGCGTTCAGGTAGCTGTACTGCAAACTCACACACACCCCCACCCACCACCACCACCACCAGCTGCCTCAGCTCTTGAGCACAATGGACCACCTCTCAGGGTGACAAGAGTAGTTCAGATCCTGCTCCAGTTCACCCCAGGCCACTGTGCTGTGCCTGCTTGGTTTGGCTTTTCTCCATTGCGTCCCATCAACAGTAAGTAAATTGTCAGAGTTGTTCACCGATTCATGCAGACACTTGCGTAGCTACCAGTAAATGTTACGACTCAAAAACTCAGGTTCAAGCAATAACCTCAGATGCAAAGCATTTATACCCCCTTATTAGATAACTCCACACTTTTACAGCTTCAGGTCTTGTTTGGTAGGATGCATGATATTTCATCCTAGAAGTGAAAACAACGGCATGGCTATCCAGTCTAATGGGGCATCTATTTTATAGTCATGCAGCTCAGATAGAACAGAGGTTATTATCCAAGCTCCCAGGCCCACATTCATCATCAACAGCACGTTTGCTTCTTATTTAATGCTTCCTTAGATGCCAGCTCCAGCTTAGCTTTCACTGCAGCCAACAGGCACAGCAGGCAGAGCTTGGCTAGAGGACATGGGCTACTCTCCAAGCAAGGCAGACCTCTGCTGCATGGGCTGGCCGTGAGCTTCCGCTGCGGCAAAGCCTGCGCTCCTTTACCCACCACCACACGCTGCTTACGGCCCTTTTGCCCTGCTGTTGGCAACATGTGGCTCTTTACAGCCACGGAATGCTGAAAATATCTAGAAGGTTCAACACTGGAAGAATTTCTAGGCCTAATCTCTCAGCAGCAGAGAAAACGGTGGCCTCACCTGAATGCAGAGGAAGCTGCAGCTGGGTCACTACATCTGCTCCACTCCGATGAGTTTGTCAGTGGCTACATTACTCTGTCCAAAATGCCAAGACTTTTAGAGAAGCAATTTAGATTTCAGGTTTACCTTAACACCCATGGCCTGCATACAAACCAAGGAATTTATTCCATAAAATCTAGTTTCCTATAGATTTGTTTCCCAAATTGCTATTCCCACAGTGCTGCCTGAGACCTACCCTCCCCCTATCAGGTCTCCAAAGCACCTCGTTCCCTTCCCGCTCTGCCCCACACACCCTGTCTAGATGAAAAAGGGACAGTACGAGCCATCACTGGCTTCAAGACACAGTACACACTTAGCCAGGGACAGGTCAAAGTGAAGGATAAATGCAGAGCTCACTGAAACCTCTGCTTCAGTACAGGCGCTGCTTTGCATCCGTCTCCTATCCCACGCTAAACTCCAGGGTGTCAGCAGGAATTTAACAGTCTTTGAGAACTGCCTGTATCTGTCACATTGGAGTGAAACTGGCCAGCAGGTTCAAACTTCATTAGATTGATCATAGAATCAAGGAATGATTTGGGTAGGAAGGGAACTTCAAAGATTATCTAGTCCAACCCCCTGCTGTGGGCAGGAACATCTTTCACTAGACCAGGTTGCTCAAAGCCCCATCCAGCTTGACCTTGAATGCTGCCAGGGATGGGGCACCCACAGCTTCTCTGGGCAACCTCTTCCACTGCCTCACCACCTGCATCATAAAAAATCCCTTCCTTATGTCCAAGCTAAGCCTTTCAGTTTAATTGCCGGACTGACAAAGGGCAACAGGAACATTATAAACACTCGATTTCTTCAGGAAATTAAAGTAAAAATGGGGTATCAATGTCGTATACATCAAATTCCATCAGTCTGTGAATATGGCCTTCAAAAAAACCTCCAGTCTTACATTTTTCTCCGATGTCAGTATTTCTTGGACCTCAATGCCTGAGCCTGGATAAAATAAGACTCACCTGTCCCTGTAAGCCCTGAGGCCTGTGCTTCCTGCTTAGCAGAATTTTAAATTAACAAGATTTCAAAGTTTTGTCTACATCACCATGAAGATGATCACAGCTCAATAGTGGGTGGTATTTATCTGTTTTTCCAGAGCACACAAAGTTCAAAGCATTTAAATTTTCACAATATTTTTCCAGCATTTAGAAAGTGATCATGCAGTAACAGTGGCTACAATGACAATACAAATCTGCTTTGTGATCACGGGAAAACTCAAGTCCACAGACCAGGATATAACAAGTTGCTTTTTAAGAAGCTTGAAAGAAATATTGGACACTACAAGCTATGTCTAAAATGTTGGTACCAATCAAAGAGAAACACTTTTGGGTTTGTTCATTTCTTAGCTTATACTATTCCCCCCCTTGTAATACTACAGCTTCTAGACAAGCACACTATTTGTGTTAATGCTTAGTTTTACATACTAGAGAACAGATAAAGTACAAATAAAATGAAAACTCAAACCCTCTAGTTTATATAAAAACCACAATAGACCTGGTTGCTCTCCATGTTTAGTAAAGCACAGCAGAGTTACCACATCACTGGCACGTTCAATAAACGGATTACTCCACGGGCTGGGCAACACACCACTGACACAATCCATTCACAAATGTTTCTTAGTTGTTGGGTTTTTTTTCCTAATAGAGCCAAAAAGATTCCTGTGCTTCTCTTCATGCTGTATCTGATTAAAAAAGTCTGTCTACCTTTGTCCCTATGTTTGGGGTGAGCTGAGGCACACCGAAAGCTCTTTTTCTCTCTATGCTCCACCTTCATTGACAGAAAAAAATATCTTCGATCAAAAAGATTTTCATTTCCCTTTCTACCTGAAGGTTCCATGTCATAAACAGCTGGGAATTCAGTCTTCAGCTTGCTCACCAGCTAAGGGTCACAAATATTTATTTTTTCCCTTCTCCTTATGAGTAGTTCTTGCTGCTGAATGAAATTCCCCTATTACCTCAGCATCAGTATCAAAGAAATGACAGAAAAAGAGAAAGCAAGACAAGCCTGCATAAAATAACAGACAACTAACTCTTTCCTCAAGTCATATTTCTTACAGTTACATGTAGTCAACACAGAAAAGACATGATAAGAACTTAAATTCAAGTAAATAAAAATTTGGACAGTTTGAGTCCTGCATGGTACCTAGTCTAAGGGATATAATTCAGCAGAAAAAGCAACCCAAGACGTTATTGAAAAATAGGACATTTATAAAGAAACATGTGGGGATGATTTTGTTAGAAGTGTTAATAAACACTTTTCCTGTTTTTGCATGAGTGTTTGCGTTTCTAGAAGACAACATCTACACAGATAAATATCCCAGCTCGCCAAATCTTACACTTGCAGACTCAGACCGACACACAGGAATCCAAACTGAGCTCTGCATTTGATTATACTGTAAGAGATTGAGAATACATCTCAGTACAAATTCCCTGCCAATATTGTATTCCTTCCAACAGCGTATTTCATACCCTTTTGCTAAATCTAATTTTTAAAGACTTACATAATCCTTTTACTTCCTTTTGGATATTAGCCTCTATTCTGCCACTTTTATTGGGTATTCAGCCTACGCTTAAATATCTCTGTGCCTTACATTAAATATTTTTATCCACCCTCACTGTTTATGCCTTGCAGACCTCTGCAGCCTATTGCTTTCTGCTTTGGTCATCATTACTTACCGAATTCTTTAGCCTTTATTTTTTCATCTTTTGCTCAGACATTTCCTGGCTATTCCGGTGTCTCTGAGCACTCTCTAAATATTTCTGATTAAGTGGTGCAGAACTGTGCACAATATTCTAGAAACCTCCTCAGTCAGTATGATGAAGTACTTTCCTGATGTAAAATGATATTTTTCATAGTCAGCTTAAATTTCAAACCAGCTTACTTTACAAACTCAGGTATATTTCAGTATTCATCTTGTTTTTAGGATATTTACAGGATTACCATTTTCAACATTTCTATTACCTTTACAAACACAGTGAGAAAGGAAAAGGGATAAGAGAAACATTATGCACCATTAAAAAAACCACCTTTATATAAATGCAAAATTATTTTTCAGCCTCTTTTCTAGTTCCATTAGAGTTCCAGCAAAGGCAACTCTAAGTTATCTTTAGTCCAAGTTCGCTTTAAAATGGGAGCAGAGACACTTGGGTTATTCCCACAAGTGCTAACACTGAAAGGGCAAGCGAATGGGAGCTCGATGTAGAGCCGTGGGGCTTATTAGCTCCACAAAAATGCAAGTGGTGTTCCCAGCCCTAACCCGTTAGCTCCGTACAGCACCACTGGGCCTTTGCCGCATGAATTTACTGACTTGGGTTAGAATAAATCCGTGGAGCCCTACTCTGCACGGTCACTGACTTCTCATTTGTCCTCTCCACTAGTTGTATTTTCAAATGTCTTGTAGTATCATTTTGCAATATAAAATGGTATTTAATTTATGATTTATTCCAGGTATTTTAAGGAGCAGTACTAACTCATCTCCAGGACTATAAACTATCAGAAGGAATTTCCTATACTGTAAATATTTTTTAAAATTGTCCATAAGGTTTTTATGCTCTGTCAGACATTTTTAAATAGAGAGTAACACTTCTACTTTGTACAAGTCTTGAAGTTTACACAGAAAAAGAAACTGGAATTGGAAACAGATAGGGCATTATTATTCCATGTGGGATTAGATACACATTGGCAACCACATGCTTCTCTTTTACTTTGTTTTATAAGCATAATCACCAAGAATCAGTCATGTAGTTGCATTGAATTCTTCCAGAATGAACAGCTAAGAAGAAAGGACACAGCAGCTGTACTGTAAAAGAAACCAATGAAATAGTCCCACTTCTACGCTCATTCTTCTCTTTTTGCCAGACTGTGCCTTCTTGATGTGACTGAAGACTGGAAAAGAGGTAGGCCCAATTTTGGTATCAAGTTTTTAGTTAATTGCTTCAATTTCTAGATCCGTCTGCAGTATGTTTTTATTTGTCGGTTGTGAAAATTTTATTCAGTTCCGTTAACAGCAGGAATTGAATGGCAAACTTGTCACCTGAAAAAGCCCAGAATAAGTCTTGCAGCAGCCACTAGTGCAGTGATGAATCTGTACAGCTCTGCAGGAAGCTGCAGTTGTATTATTATTATTTGTATTATCAAAGCGCTTTTTGAACAAAAAACACAGATGAAAAAGAGCCTCTGACCAAGAGCACTTGTAATCTAAGAAAGAGAGAACTGACAGGATAGCTGAGGGATACACTGCCAGGAGGCTGAAAAGTGGTTTCAGCACATCACTGTTCTTAATTCAGCCTCCAGGCGTGCAGCAGACAGAGCTAGAACCCTGGCTCAGGTCTGGTGCATTAGCTCTGCAACATCTACGCCCAGCAAGTGCCTTCTTTCTTTTGCTCTCCGAACAAACAACTGGCAACTTTTAAATACTGACCTTGAAACTTTGAGAAAGCTTTTTTAAGTGGAGGCAAATTACCCAGTTGATGTGAGCATCTTACAGTGCACACTGAGGTTTCAATATGTCTTGACACACATTTAACTTCATAAATTTTGGAATGGCAGATTTTGCTTTCACAGTCAGATGGATCAACCCAGAGCCGAGCCCATATTATGCTGACAGTACTCAAAATGTGCAGAATCACATGCATTTCCATCTCATCCATGAAAATATTAATGTACGTTCTTAAAGAATATGTTTCTGAGAAGAGAGAGGAATACAGAACTTGCTAACTATACGGTTGTGAATCAAAAATGATAGCTGAAGGCTGGCACACTGGGTGGACATAAGTGTTTGCGTGGATTTCTTTGGAAGGGAAACCTTATGCTCAAGTGTAAAGATGTCTCTGCATAATAAACTAAGTCAAGGGAAAAAGCAGAAACAGAGCACTTGATCTCAGGTGAGCATAATTGCTTAGCACTGAAATAAAAGACATTACACAACTCCATTAAGAACAGGAACCAGAATACAACAGGCAGATACTACTGGTAAGAGAGTTCCTTCAGCCTAAGGACAGCAAAGTATTCACCACTAAAGAGAAATATGGGGAATTAAAAAATGAAAAAAAAAACAAACTGTAATTTTCTGGAAATCCCCATTGTACACATCCCTAGTGTACATCTACTTATATGGAAAATCAACAGTGGATTCACAGACGCCATGATTTCCTTACTTTGGTTCAATTATGAAAACAAACCAAAGACCAGGGAGCTTGTAACCAACAGTCAAATCTGGTGCTGGGGTAGAAGAGCTTGAAGGAAATCATTCTCATCGCCCTCGAAGATCTCATGAGATTCACCATGCCGAGAAGCAGTTTCTGCAGCCTCTTTGACTAAAAAGCTGAAATTGAGATGGATTTCTCTTCTATTAGTTCCCTGCCATGGAATTCATAACAGGAAGATATGGTGCAATCCTTGAAAAAAATCACTGTTTCAAGATTTAGGTTTGAATGGAAGTGTATACCAAACCAAAACAAACCCCAGATTTGGTTACTCCAGCATTGCAAAACTAAGCAGAAGGGAAAAAAAATAAAAAATCGCTATAAACAACTAGTGATTAGTGATCTGCCTCATCCTTCTGAGGTATCTTTTGTCTTAATGCTCCAGAGGACTCCACACTCAGCAGTTAAGTTTCTTCACGGTCGATAAATATAAATGAGGGTGGAGCAGTACCGCTCTCCTGACCCAACCCTCCCATGCAAGACACTTCTGAAGTGCAGGCTGTGCATACTTGTGAATGTGCAGTACTTCCACAGGATTCCTTTGGAATAGAAAATACTTGGCATCTTTTAAGCCCAGATGCATAAACAGCTAGGAAAATAGATACATAGACTATTATTCTCATTAAGATTAAAACTTCAACTGCTTCACTAAAGGCCTCAAAGGCTGCAGCACATCTGTACTGAGTTGCAAAATTCTATGTCTAGGACCTGATGACTCTCCTAGGTTCAATGGAATGAAAGCCTACCACATCCAACTGCTTTATTTTTCCAAAAAATGATCTTTCAGAAAAACAACAACTCTAACACACCACCACCAAACCAAACAGACAAGCTATGAATTCCAGCAAATGCAGAACTAATGAAAAACACTGATCTAAAAGGAACAAAGACTGAAATTTTGTCTCCTCATAACAGACGTAGCGCTGGCACAATAAGCTTCCTCACGCTTAACAACTGCTCACAGATACCAACTCTGTGCTAGAAAGAACATCCACTGGTCAATCAGTATTCACTTTCTTTCACATTTTCAGTGTAGAACAAGATGGCTTAGACACACAGCATCTTTTTACAGTTGCTGTGCCTGAGAAATACTCTATAGATCAACGAAGTGGATAGTTAAGCCAAAAAGTAAGAACAGGTAAATGTAGTTCCATTCTGGCACAAGTACAGCTCCTTGTGTAGCTGCAGAGGAGTCTGCCAGCTCTATTTGATATACACACTCTCTTTACAGACCTCCTATGGAGGCCCATGCTCATCCCACAGCCCCAGGGAGGGAGGTAGCATTGTTCAGAAAAACATTTCTGAACCTTATCCTTCCCACATATAACACCTATATGCATACCAACATAAAGCATGGATCAGGGGCATTCGAAGTGTCCCAGAAGTGTCATATCTGAGACAGAGCCAGCTCTCCCTTGCGTCCTCCTCACCCCTCCACAGCCACCCTCTTCTGGTCAAGGACTTTTATCCAGCTTTCTGTTTCAAACATCACTACACTTCTAAGAACAAAAGCTGGGCTGTATTGAGCAGAGTTGTAACAATCTTACTAGATTAAAATTCACAGAAGTTGGTACATAAACCAATTTGCTTTTAGAAGTTAAACATTAAGATGACTGACTGGTAGAGCATTCTATATGCTGGTATCAGACCATAAAATTTATATAAAACAATGTTTATAACTTGGTTTAAAGTTATATTTTAGTTCTGAGATCCAATTCTAATTCTCTACTGCCTCACAGTGCACTGTATTCCACACTACTGTACCTGATAACAATACTCTCAAGAAGTTACATCAGTCTTCCAAGGGCATCAGACACCTACAGACACACCACAGTCAGTCATATTCCTTTTCTTTGATTCTTTTTAAGGACAGAACGTCCTTTTTACTTGTTATTTCAGCCAAGTCAATACAAAATACCTTAGGAGCTTCAGGTCAAATTAAGAAAGAATATATGTACGCACAAAGTAAGCACACTGAACAGTGGCATAAAGGTACTATGGCTAAAGGATTGGGAATGTAAAATGGTTTAGCGAACAAAAGTTCTTAATAGTTAATTCCTTATGTCATTTAAAGAGGTGATTAAAAAGATTTTTTCCAATCTCCACAAAGGAAAGATTTATGGCTCAGTGCAACCAAATAGATGAGAGTATCTCTGGTGGTTCTGCAACTGAAACATTTGATGACACATCTATAATTTCTTTACTGATAACCTTCTACTTGATCCTGTAGATAAAGAAGCAATTAACTTACAGAATCAGACTTCCTCCTGTGACAGGAACCATTCCGTGTCTTGACAGTTCAGGTTTTCTGCCCCTTTTAGCAATTCTGCCTTAACAGAAAATACATCTATGCCTCTCTTCTAAGGCAAATATTTAGGTCATTTCTATGCAAAAGCAACTGAAAAGATATGTTACTGTACTTCTAAAATTTATATCCAAGTGGTATGCTTTACCATGGAAAGTTCTGTTTTCTTTCCACATATGCTACACAAGGTGAAAAGGCACTAAATGGGTTTTAAACAACTGTAGTAATTTAAGCTGTGCTGACTAATGTGGATGAGTTTGTAATATAGTGAATAAACAAGTAGTTCTTGGGGGGAAAAAATCTGTTATTAAACAAAATTTTATTATATTTAATGAAAGACCAGGCCACTAATGCACTAAGGAAATAAAAAAAAAAGTGACAGCACTGGCTTTTCAACATGGAAGAAGACTGATCTGATCAAATGCAAATGTTTAGATTTTATCTTAGTCACTGTAGAAACATTTTATGAACAACAGAAGGTACAATTCACTTAACCAGTGCAATTCACTTAACCAGTGCCTGCCTAAAGATGTGCAATTTTTCTACATTGTCTATTATGGAAAGTTAGATGACTAGCTCCAGTGTCTACATTATAAACTTTAAAATCTGGGCAAGACAACAGACTGTGCAAGGGATGGAGACTAAAATGCTAAGAATTTATTCTTTCTGGCTAAATCCTATCCATCATCAGAATGCTGTTTGGCACACATGATACACAAAGAGGATAGCTCTTGTTTTCCAATTCTTCAATGACTCTAACACCAAAAGACAGCAGATGCAAGCTCGTATTGCCCATTTCAATGCACATATACTAACAGAAGCACTCACAAAATAGAATGAGAAAAAAAAAGATCTCTCATCGCCCTCCCAATAATGGATATGGTTAATACAAAGCTTTTTCCTTGGTAATTATAAAAGAATAATTGCAAGTATAGAAAAAGAACAGGCTTACATGAAGAAAGTGAAGAGATCCCCACCTTGACTTCAATTCAAAACGTCTCTTTTGAAAAGCACATGAAGGGCAAAAGAGTCGAGAGGAGATCATGCAGCTAATTATTTGGAAAAAAATAATTTCACAGTGTTCTAATTTTTTATTTTGACTCTCAAGGAAATACAGAAAATGCACGTATTGGGGAGATGAAGGAAAAGCTACTCACTCCCTGGACCATCAGCACTGCACAAACTGTCAATAGGAAAAAAAAAAAAATCATATTTAGTTTTCCCCCTATTATCACCCACTTTTCCCTTTGAGAAATCTCAACGCTTTATAGTCATAAAAATTTCACAAAGAGTAATTGTAACAAAAAAAGATATTAAATTAGTAGACCGTCAGCCAGAACAACCATGGTCTATTAAGATAAACTTACTCTGTGGATATCTAGATATATTTTCCCTGTATGTCCATTTAAAAGAATTATTTGCACTGCGCAGGTTCTTAGTCTTCAAAAAGACAGAAGGAAAATAAAATATAACATTGTCACAGCATAATGGTCCCTCCTGCCTGACAGACATTAGGAGAAAAAAAAAGTTACTGTAAAATGAACATTAAGATGACATTACCAAGCTTATTTTCAAAGTGGGAGGTAATTAGACTATGAAACTGTTCTCTTCCATTATTTCTATTATAGCAGAGGAAGATAAAGCAAATAAATGTAGAGATGGATGGTCACTGTTGATTTACAGTGACAGCTACTCAGTATGTTGCGTTAAAGAAGTATGTTCTATCAGTCCAGATTTTACACAGTGACAGGCAAATCTACAACAATCAGGAAGTCTAAAAATCTTAAGTACAGTTTCAAGTTGTTTGGATCTTCTCTGAAACTAGAATGAAATTCACCTGCTATTTAACAAAACAGACCATTTATTAGTTTTACAGGAATTAGGTTGATAAACTATGTAAAAAAATTTTCAGAAAGGCTCTTTACACTTGTGTCCCTGACACTATAGATACTCAAGCTGAAGTACCACCACTTTGCCTCATCTTTAGAGGTGTAAAAGACACTCATTTAGAGGGCTTGCTTTTGACTTGACCTCTTCTGAGGTCAATATATAACAATGATAAAAAATTACCACTCAACCTTATGAGAGCCATTTTCTAAGTGCTCAACTCCAATCCACACACTTAAAAAAGGAGGCCAGTTTAGCTTACCGTCCAAATATTAACTATTCCGGCCACTTAGCAAGTCTTCTTTAGGTATCTGAAGAAGAAATTCCCTTGAAAACCTGCTCTTACATGCAATCTGGATCTCCCTCCTCGCAGACAGTCAAAAGGTACCTGGACGTGGGAGCTTGGACCGGATGACCTCCAGAGGTGCCTTCCAACCTCAACCATTCTGCAACTCTAAATTGCAATGCAACAGCTACCTCGTTCCTCTGCAATCCTATAGGATATCTTTTGTTATCTATTTTAACTCTTACAAAGAAAGAACAGTACAGACATAGCTTTCAACTTGCTCACCTAAATTGTGCCTGAACTTTAGGGGCTTAATGAATCAGTCCTAAAACAAATCTAGGTTCTCTACACACTCAACAGAGAAAAGCCTTTTTCTCAGAAGACCCAAGACAAATGCTGCCTTCTTGAGTTAGGTAATGAATAATTAATGAGCAATTATTTTTGCTATCAGTTCTGCATTAACCCTCCAGTTTCTGAACTCCGTCCTATCCAGAGGAGTGGGCAGAGCCAATCCTAGAGGTTCTCTGGACGTTGGAAGCTTTCTGAAGTGTTTTAGGTTACCTTGCATTGTAGCACACGTAGAAACATTCACCTTACTCTCAGCAAGCTCACAGTCCTACCAGATGTGAGTATATCCAGAAAATATTAAATAGGAGACATGTCAAACAATATTAAAACACAAAAAACCATTATACCCAATTCTATATTGCTAGTATTTAAACTGTAAGCTTAGTAGATACGAGTTAATCCTGAGTACTGAAATTATACGAAGTCTACATTTAGCAACCTATTTTCACACTTTCAGAGCACAATTCTCTGTCACAGTCAATGCAGCAGAACTCAGTAAAACACTCCTGTTTAATAGGATGTCATTTATCCACAAATATACTTTCCAATAACGGATCTTCAACTACCACAAATTGATTTTATTTCATTCCTTCCACATGTCATTGTGCCACAGAGGATAACTCCTTTGATATTAATAGTAATGAAGATGCATTGCATCTGACAGCCCTAACAACATGTTTAATAGAACATTTTAACTTTAAGTAGGTGAAAAATCAGAAGGGAACATTTTTTCAGATTCCACTGCTTCAGAACACAGTTCTGTATAAATGAAATTATCCTACTTAAAAGTTATTTCCAAATTGATATTATTTCCACTTAATTTGACAGTTTTATTTTGAGAAGATAACATTCTGACATACTTCCCAAAACAATACAGCTTATCCTTTTCTATCTGCTTTAATCAAATTTGTCTAAATAGCCTTCTGTTGCTGGTAAGTACTTCTGGCAATTAATCATCCTCATTTATCCTAAAATGACAATCCTAAGGTGTCACTCACAAAGAGAAACTAATAGAAAACATACTGTTTCAAACTGCTACTGCACAACACAATGAGAGATATGTTCAGGCTTTATTTTGCATATTTTGTTACCAGAAACCACTGCTTTTGCAGAACAATAGCAGTTTTGCCCGTGATGTGGGTCAGACCTTATTTCTTTCCTGCTATTTGAGTTTGCACTTAGGAGATTCTCGGATCACGCTCACCCACCTAACTCAAATACTGCCATCATGTTCTACACAGGAACTCCATTTATTGAGTTTCACCTTTATTCCAGCTCTTTTCCATGCAATTTGTTTGCATAAGGAAAATATCCAGTTATTTAGGAGGTATAACTTATTTATCATTGCATGTGCAGAGAAGGTTTTAGAAAAGAGCATATGCTGCAATTTTAAAGCAAACTGAAGCGCAAGTACAGGTTCAAACCTTTTGTTTAAGGACGCAATGTATGCAGGGTCACTGCAGCTTAACAAATACACTAACACTGAGAAAACAAAAATCTAGTTAAAAATGAAACAAAAGTGACCATCAACTGCATGCAGTGCTGTTGTTGCCTTCCCTTTTCCTAGTTCCTCTTTCCATTATGGAAGTTCTAACAAAACATTGTCCCTTACTTTTAGCACAAACCAGGCAAGAATCAGTATCTTACAGACTTTTAGCTTCTAGACCAAGTACCAGTTTTGCAAGGTGATCTCTAACTACCTGCTTTGTAACAACACTCTTCACAAAAAGAAAGCGAGGTATACAGCAAGAAATCTTGTTAAAATGTTGCTCCTACTGACCCGTAACTACTACCTCACTTGAACAGCACAATAGAGTGAAAACTGACCTTCAGCAATGTACAACTTAAAATGTTAAAATGGAAATTTTCAAGTCATTTAGTGACAGAACAAGCTTTTAAGACCAATATTAACACAAACCTTCCTTGCAAGCAAGAGCCATAAAACAGAGATAAGAAAGGTGAAATGTTGCAACCAACCCCTGACATAGGAAACCTATTTCAAACAGGTAATAATCCAGTCTATCCTTCAAAATTTATGTTTTCATTTACTTTTGCTCACCATATTTACCTCCTGCTTGTAAGATGAGAAACATGCGTATTACATATGAATAGCTCTTGGGTCCAGCTCTGAAGTCCTGTGCTGTTTTTAAATGCCACCCAAAAATGTGCTTAAATAGAAGCTATTATCAGACTAGAGAGTTAAACACCCTGTGTGTGTTGGTGGGGTGTGGTGTGTATGAAAACATTACCATTCCTACCCCCTTTTCTTTATCAGTTACTTAGCAACTAGTTGTCTTTAATTTCCTTTTGCGAGACTATCTTCCATATATAGTAAGGGGAACAGAATTCAGAGGTGTCCACCAAGCCATTTATAGAACTTAGCAGGGACCGGTGTGTCCCTTGAGAGAAAACAAGTGATAGTAACCAATGAGTTGTCTTGTTTTGCACTGTTTTCTAGTACAGGTACAAGTGACACTGCATGGACTCTCCTCCAGCCTGGAGGTTGAAGGAACCTGGAATCAGTGACTACTCAGAGCCAGGCAGATTGTCTTCTTTCTGAAGGCCCAAACAATTTGCATTGCTACTTACTGATCTGCATCCTCCATGAGTTCCAACTATTAATAACTGTTCACTTTAAGATTAAAAAAATGGCACTTCGCCGTAATGACCATTAGTTTGTGCGCATACGTTACCTGTACATCGTTGGTGTTCATTCTTGTTCCCTCCTTCCCAACAAAGATGTCATCTATGTCAACCAGAATGTACCTATCCAAGGACAGTCTGAGCTTCTTTCCAGACAGGAAAGAGATAGCATCTATGAAAATCAGCTTGTGCAGCCAAAAATTCAAGTTATTGCCGAAAAGGACTCGCTGAATTCCATCGTGGAGCCCCAGGTCATGAATTACTGTGGCATGGAGAGCATTTTTAGCAGCAGGTGGTGAAAGGTTTTCTGGTGTCTTCACTTTTGCAAAAATCACTGGTTGATATGATGTATGATTAATCTGGAAAACCGCCCAGTCATTTCCAAGCAAGGGACCTTTCTCAAGCTTAGAAGATTTAGTCACATGGAGCAGTGGGGAATGAGGGTTAATGCAACAGTCCTTAATACCCAGATTGCTGTGGACATGGAAAGGAAAGCCCTTCAACTGAAAGCTCTGCAAGCTGTTCTCACTGCCTTTGTGAAATCCAATAACACCTACACCATATTCTATACAGTACTTATCTAGAAGGCTTCTGTTCCAAGAGTCCATATTCACATACTTCAGAATATTTTCATATACTATGAGAGCATATTTGCCTTTATTTTTGTCTATAAGCACTGGGAGGTCACCTTTCCCAGATGCAATCTCAATGTGAAACTGAAATCTGCTAGATTCTAAAATGGTTATAATATCTTGGCCTAATGTTGAGTACTGACTTTCCACAAACACCAGCACTACAAGATCTGTCCTCAGGGGATCAATAGGCTTCATGGTCTTCATCTCCATCAGCTTGTATGGCAACAGTTGAAGATCACCACATTCCACTTCTGAAGAGATTTCAGAAAGTTCATTTTCCTGTTTGTAGCCATTGTACAAGTAGTACGCAGAAATAACTATGCTCACCATACAAAAAGTGGCCAGCAAAATAACTGTTCTTTGAAAATGTCTGTGAAGTTTCATGATAAAACTCATGTTGTTTACTTGCCTTAGATTGTTCTTGACAGCAGCATTAAAAACAAACACAGATTCTCAACAACTTGTTCCAGTCCTCTGAAATATTTATGTCACCATTGCAGCACACACATCTGTCTTCCACAAAGCTTTACAGAAGGTATAGTCTAGAAGAAAAGAAAATCAGAGATTTAATTGAGGCAATTGTGAAGTTTAATCACGCTCTAATTGTGAAGTATCATCACACTTTAACTAACTAACTTAAAATAAGGAGCAAAGAAATCACTGCCAAACGGAGGTTTGGAAACAAACAGCTAAAAACTTTGGTGGTTTCTTTTTGAAATTTTGTAATAGTAGCACTAATTCTTCCTGCTCCCACTAGTTGCTGTGTGCATTTGAATGTCTCTCAGGTTCCTTGTCCCAGAGGATCAAGGAAAAGACGGTACACACAGGAAGCACTGAAAAATCAAGATTCAGTGTCAAAGAACTTGCTGTTTTTCTGAAAATTTTTTACCCAAAGATAAAAATTAACTCCAAATGGACAATTGCTTACAACCTACACATTGAAGAAAATTTATAACCTTCCTTCTCTCGCCCCCAAGAAGCTGGAGGAACATCAGTCTACATGATTAACTGAATTCTGTCTTATATTAATATTTGAAGAACCAAGACATTCTTAACAAAACATGCACATTTTAACTGTTGTATACATACTGATAAACCGCATAATACACGTATTATAGGAGTATTTTAAAAACAAAATTACACTTCTTCCTGCAACATTAGAAGTAAACAAATAGTATTTTACTGGACTGTGTACTGTTTTGCAAATTGTTGGAAGCACTTTGTCTTTGTATTTAAAAAAAGCATAAAATACTCCAGCTCTTAAATTTGAGAAAAGAGAACAATAAATCAAATGCTAACGTTAAGAGGCAGATAACCTAAGGATACACTTATGCTTTAACTTGTACCTAAGGAAAGCAGTCATTTTTCAAGCCAACACTACAACTGCTGTCAAAAGTAAAACAACTGAATGATATGACAAGCATAAAATAATTAAGTACCATAAGTTAAAAAGGAAGGTTAACAGCAGATTTTGCAAATTATTTAGATTATGAAGATCTAGAACATGCTCCTATAACTTCACAATGTAGTACACAACCATCCTCATTTGTAAATGGAGCTACGATCCACGCTCATTTATAAAAAAAATAAAGTAGGGCTTAAAACGTGAATACCAAGAAGGTCCAGAAGTATAATCAATATAAAATATGAACTTTTCTGTACAGATTGACAGAGAGAATTACATTTTTCTTGACAGATCATGATAACAAATACAGGCTAAGGGATGAATGGATTGAGAGCAGCCCTGAGGAGAAGGACTTGGGGGTGTTGAGAAGCTCAACATGAGCCAGCAACATGCACTGGCCGCCCAGAAAGCCAACTGCATTCTGGGCTGCATCAAAAGAAGTGTGGACAGCAGGGCGAGGGAGGTGATTCTGCCACAAGGATGATCAGAGGGCTGGAGCACCTCTCCTAC
This sequence comes from Limosa lapponica baueri, assembly GCA_002844005.1. Lineage (NCBI taxonomy): Eukaryota > Metazoa > Chordata > Aves > Charadriiformes > Scolopacidae > Limosa > Limosa lapponica. Next base: position 397,792 of record KZ505987.1, read on the forward strand.
GAAGAAAGGCTGAGAGAGTTGGGGTTGTTCAGTCTGCCGAAGAGAAGGCTCCAGGGAGACCTTATAGCCCCTTCCAGTACCCAAAGGGGGCCTACAGGAGAGATGGGGAGGGACTTTTTATCAGGGAGTGTAGAGATAGAAACAGGGGTAATAGCTTCAAACTCAAAGAGGGGAGATTTAGATTAGATATTAGGAAGAAATTCTTTACTGCAAGGGCGGTGAGACACTGGAACAGGTTGCCCAGAGAAGTTGTGGATGCCTCATCTCTGGAGGTGACGGGGCTTTGAGCAACCTGGTCTAGTGGAAAGTATCTCTGCTCGTGGCAGGGGGACTGGAAGTAGATGGTCTTTATGGTCCTTTCCAATTCTAACTATTCCGTGATTCTAACAAATGATATCTACTCAAGCTCTATCCTATGTTTTGTACTTTATAAGGTTTACTGGGGTTTTATTAGAAATTCTAATTCCTAGAATGGTTGACAACCTTCAGTACTGAATCAGAGAGCAGAAGATAATAGCAGAAATTTCCAAAAGAAATTGAAGTATATAAAAGATGAGTTACGTATTAATAAAGGGGTCGGGGGGGAAATTGTCAAAAAAAACCCAAACAATGACCAACCAACCAACTGACAAAAGCAAACCAACCAACTGACAAAAGCAAACATGTCATGTACTTGGGCCACTTAACCACTTGATAAGACATCCTACATTGTACCTTACATCCTACGTTGTAAACAAGGTGGCCTGTCACTCCCAGTTTTCAAAAACAGTAAAAAATATTATGTACTTAACAGCACGTGTGTAGCTTCCACAAGTTTAATAAAATCCCAAAGATTGATCCTCCCAGTGTTGTGATGAGCACAAAGTAAAAATAAATGAGCAGAAAAATGAGATAAGAGGAAAGAGAGAAACTACATGGCATTCTATTTATCAAAACAGAAAAATTAAGCACCAAGAGTAAGCGTACGTAAGCTGTCTCATTCATAATTAAGATTCCCTTTAAATATGCATCTCACCAGAGAAGCCTGCTTTCTAGATACATTCTACTCTCTTCATCTTCTACTCACAGATGCCAGTATAGGCCTTTCTGTTCTGGGTGGACCTCCACCCAGCCTTGAACCCTACCTGCAGCTGTACAAAGACTTGTACATAGCTTTTAGACAGAAGACTTGCCTTTCACCCAGGCATATAGGCTCATTAATCAGTGTTAGACAAAAATAGCATAATCCCAGCTTCTCAGTTTCTAGAGGCGTGTATCTGAAAAGAAGTTAAAGAATGCATAAAGACTGAATGACAATTTGAAAGTACCTTTAGAACAACTCAAAGAACATTTTTAAGTGTTGAGATGTCCGATCCTTGTCACACTAGCTTCAACAATATCAGTTTAGATAGCAGAAAAGAGATATTTAATATGGTAAGAAGTCAGGTGACAAAGAAGGAGCTCCATCCTGAATGAGTAAAACCAGAGAGATTTTTCCAGACAATTCTTCATTACACACACAAAGAATTCTCTTCATTTTGCATTTCCAATTCAGTTCCCTGAAGCCAAGAAACTCCTAACTTTAGTGGCCAAAATTAATACTGCTGTAAACATGCCTACTTATCTTCAATAACCACAGTCTGGCTGGCTTACACCACATAGAGCTCAGACCTGGTGTACACAGAAGAGAGACATGAGCCTGCAAAGTGGAACTCTTGCTGACAGAAGCACAATAAATCACCTCTTTGAATGACACAAAGTCAAGCACCACACAACCAACAAGCACAATGCTTGTCTTCTCATTTTAGCCCTAAGCTCCTCTAACACAGACCTAAAATACCCCTATTCCTATGATGGAAACCACCAAAGTCCTATTGAGAGGCAGTTCCCAGCAGTATGATTTAGGAGTTTCTTTCTCTACCAGCCTACGTTCCTGACCAGACAGTCACCTGAGCCTGAGAATCCCGCCTGGAGCACCAAAAATTTACAGTGATCTAAGCTCATGGCAAGAAAGTGCTGATCAGACAGAGTTGTTTGAATGAGGCATTACAGAAGGGTTGCAACCCAAGGGCTGCTAAAGTAAACAGCAGGAGCACTTGAAACATTTACAGCAAGAATGTAGTTCCTAATGCCATTCCATGGAGCAAAAAGTCTGGAAGCAGCTCAGAAACCTCTATTTTCTTCAACAAAAACTCTGTCATTTTATCCTTAGCTGCTAATTGCAGGTACCTCCTGGGGCTAAAGAATGCAGCTGTAAGGAGGAGTGGATGGAAATGCCAAGACAGATGTGAGGTTTTACTCTGAGAAACAAGGAATTCTCCGAGACCCAGCAGGACACAGCCAGACTTGGCATCCTCACCACTGAAGACAAGAAAGAAGGGGAATGGAACAGAATAAAACACAAGTTTTAAAAGCATGCTCTCTTGAATCAGCTTGGTGCTTATGTAATTTTTCCACTTATTTGAGGACTGTTTTGCATGGCAAGAGTTCAAAACAACATAGAAAATAATAAAAAAAACACAAACCAACACGAAGAGATCACACATTTAATATCAAAATAGTTTCAAAGCCTTGACAAGGTACAGCTGTTTTCCTAGAGGAACAGCAGCATTTTACTGTAAGCAACAGCACTTGCTAGATATTCCGCTGGTATCTTACAGCACCATGGCTAAAATAACTCATCATGCACCAAACTTGACAGTTGCATAGAGATCTTCGGAGTGTATCACCCACCACACATTGTGGGACCTGCCAAGACCACTGTAGTGACCTTTATCACAACTTTAGACACGGCTTCAAGGAAAATGGTCCTTGTGCACTATCGCTTCCAACAGCAAAACCAGACAAAGGGTGTAATTCAGAACGTACCAGCAGTGAGAAAGCTGTTAGAAGCAGTATTTCAGGACAGTACTTACGGAGTCTTACTTTCATGACAAAAGAACACAATGTTTTACAAAAGAATGAAGAAGTCATGATAGTTTGAACTGCAATACAGAAAAAAAATAATAATCCAGGTATAAGAAAAAGCCTTAAAGAAAAGAAAATTTAATCAAAGAGTCTAGAAACTCTTCACAAGAGCTCAAGCTTGTTATCATTGTTTCAGTGAAAAAAACATGAAAGAGACCCACAGATAACATAGCAGTCTTGGCTCACTAATTTCAATGGAGTCATGTGGAGTTCAATGAAAGGAGGATATGGTCCCACCTATATCAGAGCACTTCAAAGCAGACGTCAGACATTATAAGAAACCAATGTTCAACAGAGGAGAAGCTGAATTAAATTTTACCTATAAAATAATTTGTGTGATACTTTTCCACCGTCTGAAGCAATAAAAGCTGCCTTATTGTTCTTTCCCTAAAACCTTATGATTTTAGAAGAATCTGTATCTGATCTCCTACAGAATTTTGCATTTTTATGCCATCATCTGAAAATTCAGACCAGAATTTTTTACTTGTGTAGTTCCAATTATGAAGTTCAAAATGCCCCCTTAATGTGAAAATTAGCATCTTTGAATACTTGGAATTTTGTTTTTAACTTGTGGACTCACTATGGAGGAGAAGATCTTACTATAAGAAATTTGAGTCATGGAAATAAGTTTTGCATTTTCTTCTGAATACAGCAAGGTTCAATATCACTCTCATCTACTGTAGAAGTGATTTCTGCAGCCCAGGACTAATTCATGTGAAAATCTCGTGGGTACAGGAAATAAATATCAACTTATTAATTGGAAGATTTACAATTCTAAGCAATACTGCTGGGTAATCACAATTACAGGTATCTTCAGACAGCTAGCCGGAAACATATACATTAGAAGAGAGATGTTCAAGTGTACGTTTGTTTGGGTTTTATTTATTTTGGGTGGATGGGGGGGTGTTGTGTGTTTCTTGTTTTTTGTTTGTTTGGTTTTTGTTTTGGTTTTGTTTTTTTTTAAATTCACTAACAAGGTAGTACTGAGGAGAGAACAAATACCATGATGAACTCAAAAGAGCTGAATTGCACCATAATGAGTCTGGTGAGTTCCTTCCATTTGCAGTTTTCTTTAGTTTGTTGCTTCATTGCTAAGCATAAACAACCAAATTCTTGGCTTCTATAAATCATTTCAGCACAATAACCCTAATGGCAATACTTACATGAGACAAGACTGGCTGGGGACTTAGACTAGTAATGACATGCAGTAAGTGAACATAACATGAAATCGTTAAGTCTTGATTTTTGTGTTTTCTGGCAGCAAAATGTATATAATAAATACCAAAGCAGCTTCCCCAGAAGTCTCTGCAGTCAGCCTGGAACCCAGTCCCTGGGCTCAGACTCATGGGCAGCCACTGGCAGTCTCTGCTCTGTGAATGTCATGGAAACCCCACAAACATAGTGCAAAAAAGATACCAATGAGGGCACAAAGACTTTCATGGTGCACACGCTTTTCCATGCAGCAGAAACATACTATTTTCTGGATTTGGTAGTTGAAAAGAAGTGTGGTTCTGACCATTCAGTTTCATAATTGGTATTTATATTTTCTAGAACTAAAAATAAATAAATAAAAAAAATCCCTCAAATGATATCAAATTCAGGTTCAGATCATCATACAGCAATGAACAGATGCTCAAATAGGAAACCAGGCAGCCACATAAAGATAGACACATAAAACTGCATACAATTAAAAAAAATTCTGAACTAATAAAGTTGTATCATGAATATCAATAAAATTCTTAAAACTACAAGAAACATTTTTATTGAATTCATTTGTGCTAAAAACTACGAAGATTAAAATAATGGGCTGAGCTAAAATTTCCACAAGCAAATGAGAAACTGCTCTCAAATTACATTTTTCAAACCCCAATGAAAAGAATCTGGTTTAGTCTTACCTCAGGCCTGTGCAAGGGCAACTGTTTACTGTGACCCTTGATTAGAAACAATAAAGTTGTGTCATACTTATGTATACACAGACATAAAAGAATACTGTTAAAGGGTAAGAAAAATCCTTTTCATCACTGCCAAAAAATGGAGTTAGCTCAGGACTGATTACTCATCAATATTATTCAGCTATATAACATTTGTCTGGTTACATATACCTGGACATATTTTTAAACCTCTTTCTCCTATTCTAATAATCCCCATCATTACATTCTGGTTCTGTTCTTTACCAAACTGGCCACTACCACAGTGCCAGCGACATACTCCTGATACATTAAATGAAGGATGAGTTTTAAACGAAGAATGGAAAAAAAAGTAGACATACTGTTCAGCATATTAGTATGGGCATTTAAATCTCCACTGATGAGAATGCTATTTAATTGCTTTGAACATAAAAGCCTGCTCTGGCCAGCCGCTATGAAATATGACCTTAAAGGAAGTATTCTGAAGTCATTACATTAGTGTTACTAAAAGGGAAATCTCTGGATATACAAACGACATGGTAGGAAGCAGCAAAGTGCATTTGAAAAAAACCAAACCTGGAATGGATAGTAGTGCTCAGCTTTTTAAATCAATTATGAAAACATGAAACTCCAAATATTGAGTACCCCCTTCTTACAACACTATTCTCCTGACTGAAGTATTCAAGCAGCGACAACACAGACAAGGAAATCTAGGCTGAGAATGAGATCTTACAACTGCATATTAAAAAGACATTTTCAACTTGAAAAGACGGGGATATGAGACATGAACTGCCAAGGGAAGTCATCGAGACCCTTTAGTATCACATAACAAACCCTGTAATGCGTGACTACTGAAGGGCTTACATCCTCTTATATATGTTTAAAAAAAAAAAAAAGGAATGGCTTAGGCAGAACAAAAATTCTGGTAGATAGATAAGCTTTTCCAAGTCCTTGGGGCAAACAGTTTTCAGTTTCTATTGTGCCTATGTTATCCTTAGCTCCATGCTGTATTGCTTCATGCATTACTAGAAAATCTTCCAGGACCGGAATTCATGCATCAAAATTTCTCATTAAAAGATATTTATAAAGATTAAATATACAGTATCTTAAAATACTTTAAAAGAAGGCCTGGAAGACTTTAACAGAGCACACAAGTTAGGTTTAGTGTTCAAATTACCACTTTACCTTCATACAATGCTTTCTACCAAAAGATCTTAAAACAAATCATATCTCATACAATTTTTCTGAGACAAACCCTATTATTTCTCAGCACTTGTGGAAACATCACTGTCTAAAGACTAAATGATTTGCCCAAGTCTTTAAGATAAACGTACAGCACATTTTCTTGTCCAAGCCCATACTTCTCCCTCTCCTTTCTCCCAGAACTGCCAAGCACAAGCAAGGGTAAAGAGTTAATAGGCAGAGTTCATCACCATTCCTTCTGAGAGACCCGAGTGGTGATGCTGACAGTGAGAGAAACGCCATTTCTTCCACTTTCCATTTTATTAAAAAGAAAAAAAACCCACCGCACCAAAACCTGATGCAATTATCTAGCCCATTAAGTAGTGAATTTAATAATACAGAAGTTTTCTGCCATTTCCCAAAGGTTGCATGTGACAGTAGAAACGAGCAGTAATACACACCAATTTCTGCACGGGACTTTGGGAATCCAAGTAGCTATGAACACCTGAAGTTATTAATAATTACTGCACTATGATGACTAATTTTGTTCCCCAACACAACCACCAACCAATGTCCGCAAACACTAGAGGGCAACAGCGTCGCACGGAAGAAGTCCAGGAGGAAAGGAGAAAGGGAAAAAAAATTCCAACCAGCTGAAGGGTTGGTGTGGGTACCACACCAGGCAGGCAGATGCTAAGTGAGCTAGTAAAGAAGGAAAACAGAACAAAACCCAGAGAAACACCCTCAAACAAACACGAAAACGCTCCCGGGTGCGGCGGGAGGCTCTCGTGTGCCGGGGGACGAAGCCTCGGTAGCGCTGCCGCCTCCCGCCCCAGCGCCGGGCATCCGCCCCGGCCGGCGCAGGAGCCTCCGGAGCGGTCGGACACCGCCTTGCCGGCGGCGGACAACTTTGCGAGGGGACAGCGGAGGACAGCGCGGGGCGGGCTGGAAGAAGGCGACCGCTCACCGCCCGCCCGCCCGCCAAGTTGGGAGACTTCGCCCCACCGGGCCCGGGGGCACCGCGGGGAGGAGCCGCCCCCCCGCCGCCCCGAGCGTTACCTCCAGACACGCTCCGCCGACATGCCGCCGCCCCGGGGCCCGCCTGAGGGCGAGCGCCCGCCGCAGCTC